>CARXXK010000450.1:0-125145 GCA_949089665.1 Macrosiphum euphorbiae | reverse complement strand
TTTTCCCCAGAAGCTAGACATAATTTTGTTACAGCTCTTCTACCAGGATTATCACTTATTTGATTTATATCCAACAAAATATCCATTTTATCAAAAACTTCTTTTACATATTCTTCATTAGAACTATAATTATGTTTTGAACTTTCTAATTTTATTTTCATAAAATTCTTAATATACTCTTTTAAATAAATCTGTTGTTTTTTCTTTAAAATGCCATACTTCATACATTTTTGTTATTATGTATCCTTTTTGTAAAGCTTTATTAACTTCATCTGTTGTCCATGTTCCTATAAATTGTCTTTCATTTGGAGAATGATTACATATTTATTTGATATACAGCACATTTATAACACAAAGGAAATAAAAACTTTTCACTTTTTTCATTTTCATTTTAACTGGAAGTACAGGATGATAAAGATTTCTTGGAGTTAAAATTTTACATTTAATTAATCCAAACCAATTTTTATCATATACTTTTGGATTAAATATTTTTCAAGATGCCCAACAGGATAATAATCATAATAATTCACAGTTGGATATAAACTACATACATCAATATAGCGAATTTTTTTATTTTTTACTCTTAATTGTGTCGCATTTGTTCTACCTCCAAAGAAAGCATCTCTAGGATTAATAAGGTCAGCTATATCAGCTTTTTCCATTTTTTTGTATATATTACTATTTATCCAATCACATTCCCATTGTTCAATAAGATTATAACCTGCATTTTTTATTATTTTACTTCTTTCAATTGTTTTTTGATACACATCATCCATTGTTTCATGGTTTATATTATTTATAGTTTCTTTATCTCTATAACATTTAGTACAACCGTGCCAAAAACATCCATGATATTGATAAACTGTTTTTGATTTTTCATCACCATTTAAAGCGTGGTAGATATTTATGTTATTAAAATGCTTTAACCATGTTATAGATTGCTTTGCATAATTTTCGTTTTTCTCTTTATCAAAAACAGCTATAGTATCGTATAACAAATATTTTGATCTATAGATAGCCATACAAACACCTGCTATAGTTGTATAGCAAAAAGGATCAATATTAGCTATTTCTAAAAATTGTTTTCTAAGTTCTAAACAACCTCTTCGTTCGATATCCACATATAGTAAACCAACAGAGTCGCTTTCCTATAATTATACATCATAAGGACTTTGCATTATATGATATATTGATCAACAACTATAACACGCCCTGAGGTTTATTACATACTTCAAGAACACCATTGGAAATCGCATAACGATTTCTAATAATACATATTGCCAAATAAACCAGTTCGCAACTCAAGGTTTATTCGACAACTTTAACATTTACGCCGGTACCTTTCAAACCGCCGGTATTCCTTTGATCCACCTCCGAGTCTCTACCGTGTACCTAATAACCAAGGGAGACTTTGTATATATACGAGTCTCCGTCTGTATCTAAATTAGAATTAGCGCATTGCTAGTACGACGTACATACTTGTAAGTACTTAGTATTGACCACTAATCTCTCGGGCAGACGCTTATCGCTCTGTCCTCAAATTTCTATATTCAAATGTAATACCATTATATTATTATTAACTTTAAAATAAATTACTTAAATTATAACGTTGTAACTTGTAACTCTGCAACCTTTTCTTATCAACGTCGTCAAACTCAAAATATAAACTTTAGTGAGGGATCACTACACACATCTGAAGTACAGTACGCCTCTAATTCTTCTTTTAAATTAAATATATAATTTTTATTAATTTTATCATTATACCATTTTTAAAATTATAGTTTATTCTCTGGCTTCATTGTTTCAAATCCATAATATTTCTTATCAGGTAATATACCAATATAATTTTGATTTTCTACTGTATTAATGAAATGCGGAAATTAACCTTTTTTTCAGTTCTTTAAGACCAAACGTTTTGGGAAAACTACTGAGAGGACCTTGAATAAAATTAGAACTATCTATTATTCTTATTTTTAAATATTTAATTTCTAATAACATTAATTTTGTACCATTATAAATTGTAAATGGTTTCAGAGTGTTATCAACAAAGTATTTCAATATAAATTGTGAATCGTATCCTTTTGCATAATGTGCTATAAATGTATAACCCCTATATTCCTCAGATATTACTTGTTTACAAAATTCTTCATTTGTATCAAACATAATTTTATTTCCTTCAAAATCATGAGCAATTATTTTATTTGCGATATGAGTTTGATAGGGCTTCAAACTGGGCTTGGGCTTCTCTCTGGGCTAATAACTGGGCTTCTTCGTTTACACTAGTGTTATACAATGAATTAGCTACGTTCAAGGGAGATGTACCTTCTTTGTTCATAAATTACTTAGCTACCAATTTAATACGTTAATACTCATAATAATAATACTCAAAAATGCCCTTTAAATTCAATAATAACTTCAATAATACGCCCTCTAATAAATTCAAATAAACTTCAATAATACTTCAATCATAAAAATGCCCTCAATAAATTCAAATAAACTTCAATAATACTTCAATAATAAAAATGCCCTCAATAAATTCAATAAACTTCAGTATTAATCAATAATAACTTCAATAAAAACATGCCCTCAATAATAAACTTCAATAATACATATGCCCTCAATAAATTCAATAAATCTTCAATAATAATCAATAAATCAATAATAACTTCAATAATAATCAATAAAATATGCCCTCAATAAATCAATAATAACTTCAATAATAGTCTTCAATAATAAAATATGCCCTCAATAAAATGTAAAACGTTTTACATTATTACACTTATAGTCAACTACTTAGAATTATCTAATATGTCTTAATTATGTTGCATACGTCTATGTAACAAATTTAAATAACTATTCACTTACAATAATGCTGTGTTCCTGGTTGCTGATGACATGCTGAAGGATTTGTTGGTACCGCGACGTGACTTATTTGTTTTTGATGGTTCTTCTTGGAGTTGTCTTCTCGGAAGAGTGTACAGTTCTTCTTTGTTGACGGTAGCCTTTGACGGGTTGCCTCCTTTGAAAGAAATCCTACTTCGACTGCGCCAGTGTTACGAACGGCCCTTCAGGGATCCAAAAGCTGTTGCACTTTTACAATAAAATGTAGTCAATTTTAAATATAAATCAATTGTATTTTATTAAAACCAATAATAATTAATATAGTCGTGGGGAATTGCAGCGTCATGAGTTGACTCGTTGTAGTAGTTGATTATCTCCATGTAAGTCGTGTGTAATGGCTGGTGCATAAGCTGTTCGCTCGGTCTTGGCGGCTCTGGTACATCTTATGTGTATTGGGACCCTGGCCTCTATATATACGAATATACGAAGGCGACGCCCTTTGAATTGAGCGGCGCGTGGCATGTAGGCGCCCTTGGGAAGTTGTTGGGGTTTGAAGCGTCTATTCTAGCTATGACTACTTTTGGGTGCGGTCGACGAGGCCGCTTTCCACATAAGTGGTTCTTGTTATTATGAGCGTTGTACATGAATTGCTTAATCCCATTACAATTTGTCGGCGGTTGCGTAAAATTATTTCTATTAGGTGGACGGTTGTTATTGCCGTTGCTCGCGTAGTTAGGTCTCGAATTATTTCTACATTGTGATGCAAAATGATTTCCATTGCAATTATAACACCTTATTGGTGGCCTATTAATCGGTTTAGAGAAGTTGTTTGCTCGCGGATAATTATTTCGTGCAAAATTATTCGGCCTTACAAAATTATTTGGTCTAACGTTCCGGTTGTTCCTATTTTCATAATTTGATCTACGTTGATTATTGTTTTGTGAATAACTACTCGAATAATGGTTCCTATTTTCCTGTTCTAATCTTAGTTCTACCTGTTCTGACATAGCAAGTTGTTTCGCAATCTCCAAAGTTTTGGCATTACGAGATTTTACTATCGTTCTAATCGGTTCTACTAATCCTTTAATAAATATCGCTAGAGTTTGTTCCCTTAATGTTTCATGTATAATTCTTGCTTCTGTAGCTTCTTTGTTTAATGTACTTACGGAGTTTCTCTACTCTATGGCAATAATCATTTACATCCTCATTGTGATGCATTTTAATCGAATTTAATTGACGTTGTAACGACGATGCATTGGTTGTCATTTCGAATGCATCTGTTAAATAAGATTTTATATATTGCCATTTTGTTACGTTTTTATATTTAATCATTTCTAATGCTCTACCCGTTAATCGTGTAGCAATATATTTTATTAATATTGGTGCACTGTTTGTGTCGACTAAACTTACTGCCATATCACATGCATTTATGAATTGATAGATATCGTCTATTCCTGTGCATATTGGAATTAATTTGAAAGCGTCTTCTAATTTTATGGTTACTGCCATTTTTTTAGTGCGTGGTTTAGATATAGAACCTAATGACTGATGTTCAAAACTATCTGTAACTTGGCTACGTGTGACTACTCCTACTTGTGGACTTGGGTTTTTACTTGTGCTACCTAATAACTGGGTATCTACTATAATATTCAACACGATCCTAATCTCGGTAGGACCACAGCTGAGACTCTTGGTCGACGAAGCTCGGTCCGGCCATCCCACCATTGATGGGCCTACCTAACGGGGGCGTGAATGGTACTTCGGGATGTGGGGGAGCCCCGCGGCGTCGAGTTAATTGATGCCGTGCCCTCACACGGTGGTCGCGCACCGGCCTCGGTCGTGGTGCGGCCGACGGCGGTTTGGTTTCGGAGTGGTTGTTAGCAGGAGCTAACCTTGTGGTAAAAGACCAAAGTTCGGTCTAGGGGAAGACTGCCGAGTGACGGGGCTGGGCGGACCCGTACGGCGCCAGTCGGCCGGGAAAGCACGGTCACTCCTTAGCGCTCACCCAGCCTACCGGCGGGGCTATATGCACCGGAGGTTGCCCGTGACCAGAAACGGGAAACAATGAGGATAGCCCGACCAGGGTGGCGAAGGGCACGTGCACGCCTCAGCCAACGGTACGGGCGCACTCTCTCCCAACTTTGGTGGGAACGGGTGTGCCCCTGGTGCTCGTGGTCCATAGACGACGCGCGGGCGGCCGCAGGTGGGTAATTCCACCGTACGCCGACCGTGAACCTCCGTGGCTCTCGAATAGCGCACAGCGCTAATATGAGGTCCGCGGTTGTAGCCTGCAAAGGCACCAAACCCGGGAGTCTTCGTGCGACGTGACTTATTTGTTTTTTGTTGGTTCCTCCTGGAGTTGTCTTCGCAGAAGAGTGATCAATTCTTCGTTATTGACAGTAGCCTTTGACGGTTGCCTCCTTTGTGGAATCCTACCGACTGCGCCAGTGTTACGTGCTGCCCTTCAAGGATCCAAAAGCTGATGTTTTTTTATAAATAACAATAGTCAAATTAGTATAGTAATCAAATGTATTTTATTAAACCAGACAAAATAAGCAGAACAGTCGTGTTGATTGTGTAGTTGAGTTAATTGTAGCTCGTTCTAGAATGATAATCTCCGTGTAATAATGTGTGATGGCTGGCGGCTAAGCGAGTCGTGTGTTGTTCACGTCTCTGGATACATCTTCTCAGGCTGTCTCGCTGTCCCCTTTATATATGGTGGCGGAGTCCTTTGAAAGCGGGTAGCGCGTGTACAGTCGTCCTTGATATGATTCGGACCTCACGACTAAAAGTGGTATTCTAGTCGTAAACACTTTTGGTTGTGGTCGCATTCCTGGTTGTTTTTATGAGCAAATACATGATATTACGTAAACCCATTACAATATTATAATATACAAATCTATGGTATTAAAAAAAAAATTGACCTATAATAAATTCCAAATTAATCATATCGCAATATCCATTAGGTACTTATAACACGTTATACATCAATAATAAACCCTGATAATATCATAGATATATAATATAGTGTACTTTAAAAGTTTCAAGTACCTATGAATAGTATTATACACTCACAACAAAATAACTAAAATAGGTATGCTAGGTTTTTTAATATGTAATTTCGTCCCAAATTTGAACTTAAAATGACCATAAAAATAAACTGTGCTTGTGTATTTTTTAGATTTTTTGGCAACAGAATAAATTACTTACGTGGAATCTTGTTTTAAATTTTCAATCCTTAGCTATAAAAACTGAACATTTAATAATTTATTAATTACGATACTTGATAATTTTCGAGATTTTGAAAAAATCATGTAAAAATTCGATCTTTAAATGCTTATAAAAAAAAATTGTTGTATTTGTAATATTTTTCAACTGATATTGTAACAATATACGTATCAAGAGCCTTGTATGCAGCCTTGTATTTTTACACTTTTTTGTCCAACAGATAAAACTTTATTGATATTCATAGAAAAAAAAAACTAAAAAAAATTATAACTGAAAATGTCCGTAAACAGCTCAAAAAGAGTCAACATATTTTCAAAATTGTATGGTGTATAGAAAATGCTAATTTAAACATTCAATGAAATGTTCATGTATCTACAGTCATTCGGTTTTGAATTACAACAAAATAAGGAAATCGCTACATGAGAAATCGAGTGAATATCTTATGTTGTAAAAAAATTTGAATTTCAAACGCTAATAAAAATTTAATTTGACTTTCTTATGGAATTTATTTTTTTTTTATAAAGGTAGATAATCTCATAAGGAATCATGTATTACATTTTCAAATCTTAGATTTAAAAAGAAACATTTTTACAAATTCTTAACTCAAAATAATTTGTTAATTTTCGTGATTTTTCCATATTTTGTCAATTTTCGAACTTTAAATGCTTATAAAAAAATTTTGTGACTAAGGATTTTAATTATTTTTCATCTGCCTTTGAAGCAATATATTAGGAGCCTTCTATTAAATTTTCAAGCTTTCGCAACCAACAAATAAAAATTTATTGATATTTTTAGAAAAAAAACTAAAAAAAAATGGAAAATGAAAATGTCCCTTAACAGTTCAAAATAAATCAAAATATTTTTAAAATGTTATAGTGTATAGAAAATGCAAATATAAACAACCAGTGAAAATTTCAAGTGTCTTCGGTCCTTTGTTTTAAAGTTACACCAAAAACCAAATTCAATTTTGTGAAAAATTGATTTTGCGTAAAAATTCCCGTTTTTCCTTAATTTTTCTTTTGTTAATCTTGTCGCTTGTGAAAAGTACTGGGAAATTTAAATTTTGACCTTCCAAAAGTACCAACTAGATTCACTTTCCCATCGAACAAGTTACTGTAGTTGAAAATCGAAGCTCTCTCTCGACTACTAATCGTGTGAACAGACACAAAAATAAAATAAAAAAATAAATAATAAAAAAACACACATCATTGTAAAATCAATACATTCATCGTTTCACTCAGAATCTAAAATAATGCGCGCAATTGAACATAATATATTGTCATTTTTATAGCATTTTAATTATGCGTAGTTCTGGGAATTCGTAATACTGTCAACCGATAGGGTGTTACCCATTTTCGCAAAAAAAAAATGAATTCGTTTTGGGTGCAGCCCATTTGCGCCAAAATAAAAAAGGTATGTTATTCCGACAGCCCACTTGCGCCAAATTTACCTGGTATAATTATAATAAAGTAATATATTTTTTTCTCAAATAATAATAAATAAAATTTTAATTTAAATCATAGTTAATTATAGAAATGTTTTTTAAATTATCATCAATAATAGCTGTATATACACATTTTTTTGAAACAATGATAAGAATTAATACAAACTGTTTTTAAAAACTATACATATACTTATTACTAACTATTATAATTTATAACAAATAATATAAATAAAACATATTTTTTATTAATTATAATAAATTAATATATTTTTTTTTTCAATCAAATTATAGTCAATAATACGATTTTTTTTAAAAATAATTATCAATAATACACTTTTTAAACAATATTAAATAATTATAAATAGGTACACATTTTATTGAAAATTATAGGCTACAGGTAATAATAGTCAATCGAATTATAGTCAATAAAATATCAATATCAATCAAATTGATCATAATAAAAAATAAATTAAGATTTTTTTACCATTATATCTTCCTAATCTTTATTGTAATTAAATGCAACCATTTGTACATATTCATAACGCGTCTTTTTTTGTTTTTATAATCCTTAATTGCTTTTAAAGTTTTTTTTAATCTGGTTTTAACTTGTGCATTTGTTTGAGGGTTAGGTATATTTTTAACACAACAATTGATTTTAATAAAATCATCTGTTTGAACTGTTTTAATTAAAATTTTTAAAAATGTAAAAATATAGGAAGCTGTTTATAAAACTGTTCATTGAAGTGAGAGTGAAAAGATTCACAGTTATTGGTGGTTCTAGTTAAATCAGCTGCAAACGCTGCCCAAATTTTTGGAGGGAAATTGGCATTTTCTCCGATGTAGTTATCTACTAAATAATCTGCATATTTTCGGTATTTTGGATCATCAGGGATTTCAGACATAAAATCGTCAACCAAACAATCCGAAACTTCATTTGGATCGAGAAAAGTTAAACCAAATGTAAATTTTAACCACTTGTTATCCTTATAAAATGAAGTTAATCCTAGTGATTGAATTTTCCTGTACCAAGCTTGAGTCAAGTGAAAACGACAGCCTATAATTTCGGATAATGGCCATACTGATTTCACAGCGAAATGTATAGATAATTCAAAATCAACAGTAACATATTTTGGTTTAAACATTAAACTAAAATTTTGCATGGCTTTCTTTTTGATATATGATAAAACAAGTTCTCTGTCGATTTGTCATTTAAAATACAAAATACTAATGGTACATAATATTCGTTGATAAATCCATGAATGACAAAAAATTGAACAAAATATTTTGGACAGTACGAAAAAGTCCCGTCAATATAAATCGTTTTTGACTTACATAAAAATTTTAAATTTTCGTGGCATGTAAATATAATTATATTAGATAATTTGTCATTAATAAATAAATAAACTTCGTTTTTAGAAGTAGTTAAATGTAGATCGATTAATGCTTTATGCACATCAGACACAGATTTAGGATTTGATGGAAGATATTTTCTACGAGCATGGTAAATACTTTTTCGTATAGCGGGTACATCAGATATAGTGAAATCTGTATTAGTTATGTGGTTATTCATTTCAGTTAAAATAATTTTTCTAGGACGAATACTTATGTCTTCGACAGCCACAAGCTTACATGATGTACTTACATTTTGTCTTGCAATAGTTCTACATTTTTCGTGATTATGCCAATCTATAAAATTAAAATCATGTATGATTCGATAACGTATAATTTAATGAGTTTTGTAATATTATGAAGGTAACAAAACAAGTAACGAAAAAAAAAATAATATTTATTGCGAAAACAGTTAATTTGTTTTATATATTAAGTAGTTAAATTTATAGTAATTTTATATTAAATTTAACACATTTTATTAAAATAAAAATTAATGTTCTCCATATACCATGCTTTTCCATAATTTTCCCATCTTGAATTAATGTTTTTGCTGGACATACTTTATTTGAACGACACCGTTCAACATTTTTAGAAGATGTATACGCCAAAATATACTTATGGCCATTTTCAACAACCATTTTCTTCCCTCTTGTGCTTGTCGTGAACTCCATTCTTATAATTATTTATAATTCAAATTTCAAATAATTATAATTAATAAATTCGAGAATATTATTTAGTGTAACGTAACGAATGTCTGATGAGATCACACTGCGATCGTTCTTTTGACGAATAACGATACCTATATCGTACAACATAATAAAACTGATATAAAACTTGTTTGCTTATCTTTCGACGCAATAATATACAAAGCTTTAAAATCTATAGACTTATAAAAATAACTTTGATATATGTTACAAACACGACGTCTTTAAAATATAAGAGCTAACCAAGTCGTTAATTTAAAATGTTTACGCAGGTAAAGTTGGCGCAAATGGGCTGTCAGAAAAACATACCTTTTTTATTTTGGCGCAAATGGGCTGCACCCAAAACGAATTCATTTTTTTTTGGCGCAAATGGGCGATTCTCAACCGATAGTCCTGGTCACGCGATAATGGATTACCCACACTAATGTTCATTTACTACTCACACATAGACATAGCCCAAATGGTTCACGTTATGTGAATTTCCTAAATATTACTCCTTAAAACATGATACGCTGGAGCCCCCTTAAAACGAAATATGGGACGCCATGTTTGGATGAAGATTCTGAGTTATTATACTATAATTTCAAAACGAACTTCTTTAATGTAGCGTGAGAAACTCAAATAAAATAATAGCAAGATACATATAAAACATTTTAAAATCATTAAAACAATACTACTAAAATTAAAAAGTCATGTAAAAAATTAAAAAAAAACTCCTCTTGAACGAGAAGTGAATCATTGAAAGATATAACTACCACATTTTAAACCACTCGACGATAATATGAGAGTAAGTATTAATTTGTTAATTGTACTTACTCCTATTTTCATTCGCATTTAATCAATTTTTGGAAGCCAAAAATGTATGGTGGCTCATAATAATAATAAAGATAATCTTGGTCAAAAAAATTAAAAACGGCACACCCGCCCGTACCTAGGCAGTACGAAAACATGGTCCCCTGGGCTGGTCGGTTGCATTTTACTATGTCCCCGGAAGCTTTGAACACTTTTGAATTATAAACGTCTTATAGAGAATTTTCCTGGCTTTCCGAATATATAGGGTTAATGCGTCGCCACCTTCCGGAACTTGGTCGGAAAAATGAAAAACGGCACGCCCGCTCGTCCATAGGCAGTACAAAAAAATAGTCTCTTGGGCTGGTCGGTCGCATTAATATACGGGCACATAATGATGTAAGTGAATTTCATGGCACCATCTTGTGGTTGACAGTAATACAAATGTCGGGTGCCTTGAATATAATAAAACGCAACCGGGCATACAAGGCCTGTTATCCTTAGTCGTCCGAGAAAATAGTCCCCTAGCTTTGGTCCCCCATATTCACACACGTAGTAATGCAAATATAAGTATTTAGGTACGTACAATATTACTATAAATATATTATTAAAAAAACTTATAAAATAGTGGGTAATTAAAAAAATGGTACGTACCTACATAACATTGTTATTATTAATAAAAAAAACAAAATTGTGCAGTTAGCAAAAAAACGTACAGTAGGTAGTAGTATGCATATGGCTATTGATTATAAAAAAGAATAGTTTCGTTAATTTTTGACGTTTACTGACAGGGTTTATCAAGTCTGACGAAAACTGTTTACCATAGGAATGTAAACGAACACTTTTTTAACAAGCAAAGTTATTAAAACTAATTTATGCGGTCTTTCTAAAATTCCAACATTTTCACAACTTAAATCTTTAAATAGGTATAGAATTTTCCAAAACAAATTTGTTAACAACATGACTAATAATTATTTTGTCTAAATTTTTAATATTAATACTTGAAAGATAGTTTGTATGATACAAGAAACTAATTTCAGATTCTTTAATTATTCTGTATACACAATTAGATGATATAACTAAACCACCTTGATTTTTTAGGAGAACAAACTGTTTGTATCTGAGTGGTAAACTATAATAAATTATGGTCATTTTTATTTTCGATAAGTGATGTTATGCAGGAATTGCAATCTATAATTTTACAAACTTTTTTAACAATGTACCCTGTAATATAATATAAAATATTTTCTTTTGCCTCAATCATTGTTTTGTTTGAGCTATTTAGTAATGTTATTCTATTTACAACGTTTTCATCAACGTTTTCATCAATTTTATCTTCTATTTCATCAAAATCATTTAAGTTTTCATTTTTTCTACTCTATTTAAAATCAAACAAATCTCCAAACACTTCATTATCGAAAGAATTACAATTTCCATTTGAACTACAAGTAATAGCATTTTTCATTAATATTTGTTTCAGTGCCGTTTTGAACTGTAATATGTTTGGATTATTGTTTGAACCAAATTTCAGTCTGAATCTTGAGAAGAGTATTTCAATATGATCCTGGGAAAACTTATATGACAAAATATATTTAAAATGAGGTGTTTCATGAAATAAAAGCTTCGCAATCGACAAGATGGATTTTGTAGCAATTGCAAAACCAATAACATAAGTTGTGTGTACAAATTGCAAATTATTGGATTGGTTTTGAATTTTTAAACTAAATAAATATTGTATAATAGGAACTACAACCAATTCCAAAAAAAACAATATTTGAGGGAAATATTGGAGATTTAAATCCTTTTCCAAATGGATTCCTGGTGTTCAAAAAATCAAATATCCTATCAATATTTCTACAGAAAGTAACTGTGGCATCTACATTATGAAAATTTTCCATGTGCATATTTTTCAAAAAAGTCAATGCATCAGCTGTCGATGCACTTAAGGTTTGTGCTGCAAGCTTCACTTTCATTTTATTATTCTGCTACTTAACATGGGCCTGGCTCAATTTATTAGCTAATTTAAGTGATAATTTATTTTGAACTTCAAACAACTGATCAATGTAACTCCATTTAATAGCTCCTTCATTAGAAATCAATATTTTATTATTACCTAGTGTATTCCGAGCAAGTTTAACCATATGACATGGATCCGGTATGAAAAATACTTTTTCCGTTGTAATAGGATGGTCAAACCAACACTTTAAGTCATTATAATTTTCTATATTGTCAAATAAGCAGCCCAATATTTTCATAATTGAAAAATTTGTAAAAGCCCCATCACACGTCCCCCCCCCCAAACTTTTAGCCCAGCATTATGTGAGATGGTCAGTGCTGAGTTAATGAGTTCAGCTTGAGTAGAAGCACTGATTTTATTTTGAAAAACATATCCAACATTAACTTTCCACTTACCATTTAAACTATTAACTAACTAATATGAATACTAAAACTTCAGTGGCAGGTGTATTTGTTCCTTCTAAATCCAATTCATTACCATAATCACTAAACCCAACATATTTAAAATTTTTTTTGTCCCATACTATTTGTTTTTTAATTGCTATTGCATCTAGGATCAAATTACAATGTTCATCTGCTGGTGACAATGTTTTCAAAGCATCAAAAACTTCAGTAAGAAAGCCTGGTTCTGCATTAAGAGAAGATGTCCAATTCCGTATAGCCGATATATTAGGCAAACTAAGAATGGATCTATTTAAAATGAAATAAGCAACAGTATTATGATTAAATCATGCACAATAAATAAAATAAATAAGCAGACAAGCAATTTACCGGCAGTAAGCAAAAGCTTTAGGTGAGTAATAATGTAACGTTAGTGCAAACTGCTTTATTTCAGTGTGGTAGCGACGACCTTTGGCTGCACGTGCTGCATTTTTAAAGTGGTTTTTAAAAATATCGCTGGAAAAGCCTTCAAACATACCAAGTAGCATATCCTCTGAATCATCATTCAAAATTCCTGGTTTTTTAATATTGTACATAATTAAATAAATATGTACACATATGTGAGAAATTCTGTTACTTAGAAAGTTGGTTATACTACTACTACTAAATAATTAGTGGTGAAAGTAGGTGGTTTTTATTCAAGAAAAAAAACTGATAGTGCGCATGAGCAAGTCTAATAAAGTTAAAAAATTATAGGCTATAAAAATGTCTTATTTTTTTTAATACAAATAAAAACACAATTTTTATTTTTTTAACATAATCTTCAATGTTCTAAATTCTAATGTCAGAATTCAGTAGGTATATAATATACATGTATAATATTGCATAACTACTTGTATCATTTAAACATCGAAATATTCACACATTTTGAATACCATTTTAAATGTATAATACCAAAGGTCAGGTGTACATACAGGTACCATACAGTTGAAGTGTAGTCCACCGTCGTATGGCATTCAAATATTAGGAGTTGGTGTCAAATGAAAAACACAAAGATTTAGTAGAAATAGAATTACTAATTTATTACATTAAACACTATTGAAAAGATTATATTGAATACTGCTTTCACACTAATATAAGAGGTTCTGATTAAAAAACTAAATGATGCTCTGTTATAAGACTTAAAAGATGCTCTGACCAGTAACGCGGGAAAAAATGTTATAGAATTTTCCGTATGAATTTCGCAAAACGGAGGGACGGTCAACCTACCCACACCCGAGATCTCAACTCTAAAGGTTTGCGGAGGATCTGGGCACGTAATTGTACATGACTCTGTTCGAGTATAATACAACCAGGAGTTTGCTTTTGATAAACGATGCCAAATAGGCGTCTCTAAGGTTACCAGTTTGACTCCACAGTCTTTCAAAGGGCTATCAAAACTAATCAAATGTGATAACTCACACAAGTTGGATCCCGCTCGGTACTGAATAGGTTGGTCGCCCTTACAAAGAGTATATGATCCTAACTTGATACATTCTTCCCATTGACTTACTCCTAATGAGATAAACTTTTCGTTATCGTTACTTAATGCTAGGTAGTCGACTTCAGGGGGAATTAGGGCTATGGTATTCTCATTGTATAGAATGGGAAATGCAATATGATGATACATGGTATATTCCTGGATAGATGTTAGGGGTATTCCTATAGCGAAAACTTAGTAGTGCTCCCTGTGGAAGATTGTGAGGTCAGACATTTGTAGAAACTCTGTTAGAGATTCCGTTTTAATTTCTAATGGCAATGCTGTCCCCACCGCTAGGTTCATTTTAATTTCTCTTAATTCCTCAAGAAGTCTCTCTGAAGTGAACACGCTAGTATGTATTTTTCCATTCATTGCTGAATTAATTATGGACATCAGATTTTGGGTTTTGCCCCACTGCTGGCGACGTTGACCTTGCCCCTACTCGTGCGGCGACGGCGCGTACCGAAACGAAGACTCCTTCCTGACGGCGACACTGTGTAACACGGCGGCGGCGACGACGACGGAGAACGAAGACTCCGCGTAAATGTGTTCGGAGCGCTGTATCGAGTTGTGACGTAGTAACGGGTTGTCCCGGCGGCGGCGGCGGCGACGACGACGACGACGACGAGAATCTCTTTGTCCGTACGTACGTAGCGCTGTTTCCCAGCTACTGCGTATCGGCGGCGGCGCGTATGATAATATGAATATTATATACAACACGCAACAATGAATATAATGGCGGCGGTAATGAACGAATTAACACTATTTTATAAATCGTATGAACACTGTGAACGGGTTGTAATAGTCGGGTTCTTCGTAACCGCACTGGATCTACTTCTTCTAATGCATCAGTTACCAACTCTTCCTCCTTAGATGATGTTATGTCTACATTACGCTCCTTTCGTGATGACTATATGTCCTCCAATAAAGCGCAATCTGCTGCCCAAGCGTCTCAATTTAAAGAATTGAAAAACGACCTTAAACAGCTTTCATGTCTAGTTGCGGATCTAAAAGCTGAAAATTCAGCGCTGCGTATTGAAGTTTATTTACTTAAGAACAAGGTAGAGTCCCTTGAGTCAGGTTCCACCTCTGTTACTGCGGAAACTACTGTTACTCAAGTTTTGCAAGAGACTTTTGAGCTTGAGCTTTGTTCTTTCAACATTATTGCCTATGGTGTCCCTGAGTATAAGTCCTCTTCTGGTTCCCAGAGGGCTGAAGAAGATAAAGTCTCCCTGCAGGAACTACTCGGTGCTAATACCAATGTGCCGTTAAGTGGTTGTAAATATGTACGGCTTGGTAAAGCCAACTCTGATAACATACGCCCTCTTAAAGTTATTTTTGGATCTAAAGTTGATGCTGCAAACATTGAAACCACCTTTAATGAGGCTAAGCGACAAGGAGTGTCATTTCCTCAAGGTTTTCGAATTATCAAAGATAAGACCCTGCTTCAACGGAGGCAGCTAAGATCCTGCCACATGGAACTTGATCATCGGACTTCTAATGGTGAATCTGGGCTTTCGGTCAAGTATGTGAATGGTGTTCCGAAAGTGATCTCGGGGTCAAAAAACGGGGAACCTCCTCAACGCCAACCAGGTTCAAAGTCCAGCAATCAAAGCACCTCCTAAACTTAACAGTTTCTGGCTTCTACCAGAACTGTAGAGGGCTACGCACGAAACTTTCTAATGTTAGATGTAATGTTGTGTCCCTTAATTATATGTTTATTGTTTTAACTGAAACCTGGCTTAGTAATTCATTTTCTGATTGTGAACTTGGTTTTTTCAATTATAATTTATACAGATTTGACAGGTGTGAAGCAACTAGCACTTGCTCCCGAGGGGGAGGGGTCTTAATTGGTATCCGTAAAGATATATCCTCTTGCATTGTACCAATTGACTGTTTTAACGTTGAGCAGTTGTTTGTGCGCTTTCACGTTGGATCCCTTTCCTTTATTATTTGTGGTGTTTACTTTCCCCCTTCCCCATCCCTCAACTTATGAGTCCCATATGTCTGTTATTGATTCTATTGTTTCACAATACCCGAGTTACTCCTTTATTTTCTGTGGTGACTACAATTTGCCTGAAATTACATGGTCCGTAAATAGTGATGGTCTTCAGTATAGTTCCTGTACTGGTCTTAGAGTTCCCTGTGTCCCTGATGGATTTACCCTATCAGGTTTCTTGCAGCATAATAGTGTTTTTAATTGTTGTAACTCGGTTCTTGATCTGGTGTTTTCTAATCTTAATTATTTGTGTGTTGAACCAGCAATTGAGCCATTAGTCCCTCTAGATCTCTACCACCCTGCGCTAAGTATTAAATACATTACGACGACGCCAGTTATGCAGTTTGATTCAACCCATGAATTCTTTAAATTTCATAAAGGTCACTATAACGAAATCAATAGGTATTTATCTTCCTTTAGCTGGGAGCAAACCTTTTCTGGTCTTGATCTCAACTCCTCTGTATATGCCTTATATGATGCTCTTCACTACACTGTTCTTAAATACGTTCCAAAATCCACATTTACTAAGTCCTGTTTTCCCACATGGGTCTCTAAGCACATGAAGGATCTTATTTTCCAAAAGTTAAGAGCACATGCGAAGTATAAATCCTCTGGTTCCCTTGTCCACTATAGAGAGTTTTCCTTCCTTCGGGCACGCTGTAAATTTGAGTGAAAAAGGTGCTACAGAAGTTTTGTTTCTAAAGCTGGAAAGTCGTTTAACAATGATCCCAAGAGTTTTTGGGACTTTGTTAGGAAACACCGCTCACAAAACACTGTTCCTAAAACTGTATTTTATAATCATACAACAGGACTTGATGAACAACATTCTGCCAATTTATTTTCTTCCTATTTTAATTCTGTATATACACCCAAGCGTAGCAACTGTGACCTTTCCAGCATCAATATTCTAGAGTATGACTTGCCCCATAACTGTTTTTTCTCAGCTGATGATGTTTTTAACGGTCTTACTTCTCTGCGTAATACTAAATCTATTGGACCTGACGGATTGTCTGGATTATTTTTATTTAATGTTAGGAATTCTATCTTTTTTCCACTATGGCTTTTATTTAGACGCTCCTTGGATGAAGGTACTTTCCCTGATATATGGAAACTATGTTCTATTACTCCGGTACTGAAATCAGGGGATGCATCTCAGGTCTCCAACTACAGGCCAATCTCTATTCTTTCCCACATTGCCAAATTATTCGAATCTTTAATTCTTAATATTATTCAACCAAGCGTCAACAGATTGTTAATGGAGGAACAGCATAGTTTCCGGCCAGGCCGCTCTACAACTACTTGTAATGCAGTCTTTTATAACTATATATTTGAAGCTTTTAAAACTCACTCTCAAATGGATGTCATCTTCACTGACTCTGTAAAGCTTTTGACCGTGTAGATCACTATATATTGCAACATGTCTTGCAAGCAACTGGTTTCGGGGACCCACTTTTGTCATGGTTGTGTTCTTTTATTGAAGGAAGGAAACAATTTGTTAGAATTCATGGTATCTCTTCTGATGTACTCCCCATTTCATCTGGTGTCCCACAAGGGGGCCACCTCTCTCCCCTACTGTTTTCAATATTTTTAAATTTTTCATTAGATCATGTTCGGCTCCTAGCGTTTGCGGATGATGTAAAAATATTCTATCGAATCAACTCCTTAGACGACTGTCATGTCTTACAAAATGAGCTGAATGCAAATGTTGTATGGGCCAACAAACTAGGGTTAGATTTTAATATAGCTAAATGTCACCATATGACTTTTACACATCTTAAAAACCCAATTAATTTTAAATATGCAATCAATGGGACTACTCTGCAGTCACTTGACTCATCTGTCACTGATCTTGGTTTTGTTCTCTGTCCTACGCTTAGCCCCCATTTACATATTTTGCATATCTGCTGTAAATCACTTAAAATCTTAGGTTTTATTAAGCGTGTTACAACTGAGTTTAAGTTAGCTTCTCCTCTTAAGGCACTGTACTGTTCGCTTGTTAGGCCTATCCTTGAATACGGCTCTGTCATTTGGGATCCTAGTACTGCTCAAAACGCTTTAATGCTTGAACGAGTCTAAAATAAATTTTTAAAATATGCCAGTCATACACTTAAGGTAGCATGTCCTCCTCATAATTATTTACCAGTACTTGAGTATCTCAAACTAGATTCGCTAGCGACTCGTAGGGGTGCTGCTAACCTCACATTTTTATCCAAGTTATTAAATGGGCAAATTGACTCACCGCACCTCCTCTCTCTAATTCCTTTAAATGTCCCTCCACGCTACACTCGTCAACACACCTTTTTTAATTTACCTACCGCCTCCACAAATTATGGTTTAAATGAACCGTTGGATGTTGGATGTCTATTGCCAATTCAGACCCTTTCTTTTCTATTTCATAACCTGTAACCAAGTATTTATGTATCTTTATATTTCACTGTTATCACATTATTGTAATTTGTTATATTATATTATATGAAATTGGGCTCACGCCCGTATTGTATGCTAAATAAAATAAAATAAAATAAACTATAAAATTAAAGTTTCTTTCTTAGATTAAATACTAAATATTTTGTCAGAACTCTCAATGTCACTATTGAATTGATGGTTGGATACAGTGTAAAAATAAAAACATCAACATAAATTCATAATAGTATACTAACTTTTTTCTTTAAAGTGGAATGAAATTTGTTTGTTAATTATATACATGTTTTTATAGTAGAACTTTGAGTAATCATAGTCTCATACAATTTTTCGCTATTCTAGACGGGATTCTAATAATTATATTAAAATGTGAAGCTTTTATTACAGGTTTTAAGTCCTAGCATCCTAGCATCAGTGTGATAAAAAAATATATTTTAATTTAAAGTTTTAACAATATAATAGTTACTACACCCATTTTTAATGTAATTCTCACCTATAATCAAACGACATCATGACAAACATGAAAATGATTTTTTTCTTGAAGCCAAACAACGAATAATTTGTAAGGAATTTATCATCAAACATACAGCTCATTATTCTTCTTACACTATTACCTAGATCTTTGTTACCGATTAATAATGAAATCTTGCGAATCTAAAATTAATAAAAATTAATAATTTGTATACAGGTTTATATAATTAAAAACATAATTAAAACTGTATACATATAGGACACAGGTAGGGATAAAACTTCAAATAATATTTTATTATTATCATTATCATTATTATTAATAATCTTAAGTATATAAGTTATATGTAAAAGCAAACAAATATTTTTTTATATATTTCATTAAAAATGTTGAATTAATTCTTTAAAAAAGAAAATATGTTTATAGTATACATTTTTTTTTTGAGGATATCTTATATACCCTATATATCTTAGATATATTATATCTTATAACTTGTAACACACTAAAATACTAACTATTGTAAAATAAAATAAAAACGGACTAATATTTGAATCTGAAATAATATTGTTACTCAAAATGAACTAATAATTGTTACAATTAGTATAATTAATAAATGAAAATACATCTTATTGTACCAATGAAGTTTAAGGACTTTACCATATAATACATTTTAATTAATTTAGTTACCATAGAGATTCTAAAACCATTATCTTTAATTTGTTCTTCTAATATTTTTAATCCTTGCCCATCTGTGATTGGAAACATTTCCATGTTTACATCATCATTTTGTACTGGAATAAAAGATGATTATTCTTTCATCAGTTTTTCGACATTCTCATTAGTGGTTTGACACAAATACATCATAGCTTGTAACTCGTGTTTCATATATGCATGAGAAGTTAAAATCACACTTTTAAAATCTAAAATTAAAATTAAGTTTTAACATATCAAGTAACTATCTTATCATATAATAGTAGATTTATAATATTATCATCAATATTAGCTTTGACTAAAAGTTATTTTAAAAATAATACCTTTTATAGCAGTTAAGATATCTTTATTTGTTTATTTTTCTTTACTATCGTGACCTTGGAAATTAAATTAATATTGTATGGGTAATATATTATTTTTGCACTATAACACATTTAAATATTTAAAAATATACCTGTAATTTGTCTAGAATAATTGTCCACATAAAACAGTTTTCTTTTGACAGCAATATTTGTACTTAATTTGTTGTTTGTTGATGAAGTATATACTTCAGGCTCAATATCTTCTAATAATTTAGTTGCAGATATTGATTGACTAACTTTGCCAATGTCAGTTGGCGTAAATTTCCAATTTCCAATAGGAGAATATAATATGTCTGGAGTACTTAAAGTTGATTTCGGTGAATTTCGAGTATTATTATCAAATACATCTAAAACAAGTTTAAATATTTATATAGTTAGGTAAAGGACAAAAATAAAGTGGCCAATAGCTGGGAAAAAAAAATGTGTTGTTTTTATAGCATGTGAAACTATGGTACTATAGTTAGTGTCTTTAAGTATCCTCATAAAATTAAAACTATACCTTTATCATTTTCAATATGAGATTTTTTAGTAACTTTCCAAATTGTATTATCATCAGAGTCATCGCTTGAATCTGATCCTTTTATAACATGAGTTCCAACTAATGAAATAAAAATTATATTCCTTATTATTAATTATAAGTACAACTATTTAATTAGGTTTGAAAATGTAAAAAAAAATATCATAAAACCTTTAGATACATAGTGAGGTGGACACATGTTACTTATAGTATTTGTTTTTAAATGATTGTGATTGTTTTTTTTTAATTTGTTGGTATTCGGTGAAATACTATCATTATAGCGTTTTAATGTTTTCTGTCTCTTTTCAAAATAATTTTCTTCAGCACTGGATAAATCTGACTTGACAACAGCTTTTGGAAACTTTAATCGAGCTTCAGATAACACACCTGAAAGTTGTTACATATTATATTAAATGAACAATTAAGTAAGGGTAGTAGTATAAAAAGGTATGTTCTGAATCCTCGTCCCATGACCCCATGACCATTGTTGATCCCGCACCCGCAACCCATTATCCCATGACCCCATGACCATTGCTGATCCGCGCCCGCACCCTCATCCTCATCACTCATCGAACCGCAACCAGCAACCCATTATCCCATGACCCCATGACCATTGCTGATCCGCACCCGCACCCTCATCATCATCACTCATCACAATTCAGCCTGTATAATAATAGTCAGTCTACAGACTGTCGCCAGGATGTCGCGGATTCTTAAGTATTACTTTACATAAAACTGCGAAAGAAACATTTATAGTTCCTAATAGCTTGCAGCTGCGTATTGTCATTAGGAGCCAATTAATGAAAGGATGAAATAGACATCCGTTCGCACGCTCGCCGAACAATCAATAAATGACCATTATACCTATAGTATATCGAATAGAAAATACCCATTAATGAAAAATACATTAACCCTAATAGCCTACTTATTGTCATAGCCAGGATGTCTTAATAGCCACCTCTCATACACTAATAATACAAGTATCTGTCATATCGAATAAGGGGCAATTCACACGGCTATTGTACTAATGTCTTGTACATACAACTATGCTGAAACAACTGGCACTTGTATTTAGTCCGTCTACTGCGTTAAACCAGTGTACACGTATATTTTTCTTGCTCTCTAAGTTTTTTTTTTTAAAAAAACAGTTTATCTAAAAGTGTTTAAAAATAATTTTAAACATGGCTGATTCTTTCACCAACAACGATGCCCTATACAAAAAGAAGAATTATACGTACGTTCATCCGACACCACCTGCGGACCTCATCGACTGCAGTAATTTTACACTTGACTTCGTCGCCCGTAAGTTTATACATATTGGCATCGATCCGACTAACGAATTCAATATCGTAGTCCAAATAATCACACCATCGCGGTATGTAAATATCCAGCCGATTTTTTAAGATGTATATTCTCTCTGATGGGAAATATATTGTTTATACGTTTATTTTGGATCAACCGCAAAAATATAAGCGAAATTTATTTCTGGAACCCGAAATTATTTCGCTGTCTAGTATGGTGTATCAAGGGGAAAATATGCTTGTCATCGAATCAAAAACACAAGTCGGGTGCCGAGTACTGTTGAATCGCGCGGACCTAATACAGTTGCAATATTTGGAGTGGTGTATTTTCGAAAGAGTCGTTCGAAAGTCAACCATCATACGACCACTTGTCTTAAATCAATTTGCTATGATCGGTAATTATTTGGACCAGGAATTTACCAAAGTTGAAAAACCAAACGAAGAAATGATCGTTTTTATCAAAAATTTAAGTGACGATAAAATTATTGAATCCAATCCTAAAGAAGACATGAATTTCATCAGCCAGCTGAAAATGTTGGCAACAAGTCAATTAGCTGAACAATGGAGAGCGGAAAATACCGAGGTAATTTAACCTTTAAATTATATCACTTGTAAAATATTTAATGTATTTTATTATTTTATAGTTGTTCACTGAATTCGAGGTTAGACTCATTTCGCCGCCTCAATACTCAACTATGTATGATGATAATGATTTTTTACAAGCAAGAGTAATTTATAACTTATATATTGAAAAATAATACAATTAATAATTTTAATAATTATTTAGGGAGCTGACGAGGGGAATTTTATCGACGACTTTTTAACGCAAATCAACCCTACACTGGCGACATGGGCACCAACCAAGACATTGGTAATACCTCACATTTAATTTTTAAAAATAAATATATATTAACAAACTATTATTTGTATAGCCTAGCAGTCCACCAACAAGCCCTGCTGTTGACGATCCAACGTCTTTCCACCAATCGCCATCTATTCTAAGCGGCAAGCCCACGAAAAATGGAACGCAAAACGCAAACTCTTTTTGAATGATATTGTTTAAATAATTTTGTGTGTGTGAAATAAAAACAAGCGTGATATTTAAAATCAAGTTTTCTCATTAATTAGAAAATAAGGTACTAATTACAAGGTATAAAATATTTACAAGGTATAAAATATTTACAAGGTATAAAAATATTTACAAGGTATGAAATAGAGTTATATATAAGGTTTACAACTTTCTAACATCTCCGCTAAAGGGATTATAAGTTATAATCTGATCATGTAGTATTAAACAATAAGCTGCAGTTTTTTCTGGAATAATTGTATCCGTTTCAAATTAATTTCGTAGGTCCACGGTCGATGATTTAACGTTATCGTCCTGGTGTGACAAATCAACAACGATGATTGGAACATAATTTTGAAAAATATGTTTTGATAATAATGGTTCACAATAATCTCTTTCCTAATACGATTTTTGAAAGTCTGTATAAGCTTTGTAGAGTATACTGGTGGTATTATTTTTAAAATCAGCGCGAAAGTCTTCATACGGGAACACTTCAGAATTTAAGTGAACCTTAAGATTTTTTAGTTGACAGTGATCGAATCGACCAGTGTCGTTTTCGATATTTTTTTTTTCGATCTGTTTGTAATCCAGACAGCACAAATCTAGGCTTTTCGAGCAAGCTGCTAGACTTCACTGTTCACGAATGAGAAGTATTTCTAGGGAGTACAGGATACTCACAGAGATCCCAGGTTCTGAACGCACACGATAACGTTTTACGAGAATCTAATACTTTCAATAACTTTAATTTTTCTTTATCACTGACTTTGATAATAGGCATCTTCCAGGTCACCTTAGTCAGTTCAATTGTAATTTTTTTTTTTTTTATCAACGGATTTGGTTGCACCCTCACCAACAACGTGTATCGCATCCAAGTCGGTAGATGCACGATTTAAAATCAGTTGCTGATTACAATTAAGTAATATTTTTTTATAGTCTTCACAAAATCCGAATAAATGTTTTAGAGGGATACACCAGGCAAATACATTGTTGCTCATAAAAATTTTTATTATCTTCACTATCCATTGCCGAGTCCCAAGCAGCGTTCTCTAGAGTATTCAAATCGTTTGGAGTATACGAGTAGCATGCTTTCAAGCAAGAAGACACTCCAGGTGATTTCAATTTTTGTATTTCTATTCCGTTTATTTCATATCGCATCTCGGAGAATAAAAATGCCAATCCGTTATTTGAAAAACGAACATCTCCAGCTGCATCGGCAAGTTTATTTATTTTCCCCACAATGTAAATATAACTCTCACACGACAAAGTGTAAGAATCCATGTTTTGAACATTAATTCTAATTTCTTCATTGTATGATAGAGCGGTGCTTGAATACGGTGTGAACATGGGCGGATAGGTCAATTTTGGCCTACCGGGAAATTTTACAAAGGGGCCCCAAACATGAAAAAAAAAGTCGCTCGCTCCGCTCGCAACTACATTACTATATGAATTTTATTAAGTACCACATCAAAATAAAGCATAACACATAACCAACAATGTATAACAAAACAATTTTTTACTATTTAATCTAATTTAGTTTTTCATTTTAACATAGTAACATTCTACCAAATACTGGGCTTCTAGCTCCTAATTTATTTATGATGTCTTCGGAATCAATTTTGTTGAGAATATCTTTTTATACATTCATTAGCAACATACTCTCTAATACATTCTGACCTATTGTATTTCTTAAATAACTTTTTACAAATTTTAATTTCGAAAATGTACTTTCACATTCTACTTGTGTAATGGATAAAGTAAGCATAAATTTATATGCAAAGTGGAGGCCACGATATGTATTTGCGTATAAATTATATTTCACCAACACTTCATAACAGCAGGTTACACAATACTTGGTACTGGCACTATGCACACATACTATAATATCATCATCACTCTTGAGTCCTAGAACAAAACATAAAATAAAATATAACATAATTATTGATGATTTTATTTTTTAATATTTATGTAATAATAAATATAGATTACCATTTTCTGAATCATCGCCATCATCAGTAACTTGATTATTTAGTTCATCATACACACAAGCAATGGTTTTTTTCAATTCTCTCCATTTAGATGTAAAGTTAACATATTCATTTCTAAGATTATCGTAAGTTATGTCCGGAATAAAATTTCTGATTTTTTCATATATTTTTATTAAAGCATTTGTTGGAAGTGGTAAATCTGGTTGAAAATTGTTTGGGTCAAGACAAGAAAAATCTGCACATAGTTGTTCATGTTTTTCAAATCTTGATGAAATACTTTCAATAACAGTATCAAATACTTGGTTATAAACATTGATTTCAAATGCCCGTAATGGATCTGTAATAGGATCATCTATTGATTCATAGTCAGTAAATTGTCTTTTTTTTTCTTACTCTAATATGAGGTAACTCATTTAGAATTTCTAAAGTATTATTCTCCATTTCATCAAATTTTTTATTGGTATATTCAACAAAAGTATTGGCTGCTTCTTTTATACATTGCAATTGGCGGGCACAGTCTTGTAAATCATTCAAAGTTTGTTTCACCATTTGATAAGCTGCAATTATATTAACTCCATGCCCTTGTAAATATTTTGATAGAGGAGTGGTTTTTTTAAAAATTCGCAAGTACATTTGGGCAGTTAAAATAGTTTCATATTTTAACAAACCTTCTTTTAAATTTTTTGCCTTGAATCGAGCATCTGGAGTTATACCTAAATTGTTTTCAATTTCATCTAATGTAGTTATGAGATCAACATACAATCCATTTTCGGGTTCATTAAATTGTCCAAAAACCTTTGTCAATGCTGCATCTTTGGACCACCATCTTGTTTCGCCGATTGTACATATTTTTTTTTGGAATTTTTGGTTGTCCATATGTCCATACGTTTATATGACTCACGTATAAATACCGCACATCCTTGCAAGATACCAAACAAAGAAATAGATTGGACAATTTTGCTTGTAATATCACTAATAACTAAATTTAATACATGTGCATAACACCATACATGTACTTGTTCAACTGTTGCTTCGCTCATTTTCGTGGAAAATCCATTATAAACTCCTTGCATATTTGCAGCTCCGTAGGTTGCGTTTCCTATACAGCATTTTGGGTCTAGATTCATATCTTTGAGAACTTTTAAGAGTAACTCAACAAAATCGGAGCCTTTACTTGAGCTACACCTTACCATACCAACTAATCTTTCAAAGACAGATGTACCATTTACATATCTTAATATTATTGAGCATTGATCTGTAACAGATATATCTTGTGTTGTATCGAGTTGTACAGAATATATTACAGCATCTTTCACTTCATTAGAAATTGTAAATTTGATATTTTTAGCAATAATTTCAGGAATATAATTAATTGTAGTTTTTGATAAAAAAGTAACTTGACCTCCTCCTTGTTTGGCTCCAGAATTATAACATTTTAAACTTTTTTTTACAACTTTATCTAAATGTGATTTAAGCAAGGAATCATATTTACTAATAAGTAAAGTTATTTCCAAAAAATTGCCATGGTCTAAGGAAGTATCGTCGAGTGAATAAGCAGCCTCATTTGTTTTACCTCTATAACTTAGTCCGCGCTTTCCAATTAACTTTAACACATCAATAAGACGAAGTAATACATTCCGATTGTTTTCAACTTGTATTTTTCTTATTGAACCAAGTCCGTGTGTTAAAAGTGAATCCACTGAAGAAAATTGCTTTTTCATCAAATGAGCATCAACATTTAATTTGTGTGTTATTGTTTCTTCGTGATCACTGACTCGCTCATATACATGTTTCCAGACAGAAAATCCTTTGGAAAATGATCCAGAACCATCACCATAACAAAGACATATATTGCAAAATAAAGCTTTTTTCTTAACACAATAAGATATCCATTTACGATGACCTCCATCCTTACGGTTGTACAATTTTGAAGGTCTGAATGGAATGTTGGTTTTCGGTTGATGAGGATGGAATGACCAAAAGCTTGTAAAATTAATACTTCTAGGTTTTATAAACATATCAGTAGCCTCTGTAAAAAAAAAAGTTATACTTGTTTAAAATTATAGAATTTAAATTTACGTATAACATTTATTATAAACTATTATTATTAACACAATTATATATTTGTATAATACTTGTAATAGCACTCAGTGTGCTGAAACATTTTAATTTACAATTAAAAATAAAAAAAAATGCAGGTGTATATTATATAGGTACCATTATCAATATTTGAACAGATTTCAACTATTTCCATGGTATCAACATTTTCAACATTTTCAATTGTATTAACTTGATTTTTTTCATTGTCTTGTTTTGAAGCATTGACATCTAGAAAGTAGTTTTAGTTTTTAAAATAGTTTAGGTAAAAAAGTTAACTAGAAATTACCATTATCACTATTCAGATTTTCTCTTTCATTTTCAATAGCAGTACTGTTATATTTTTCAAATTACTGTCACCTACAGATGATAATTGGAAATTAGATTTATATAATTAAAAATTAGTTATATAATATTATATAGGTACCAGTAGTATATATATACCAGTCCTGGCACACCTCATAATATATCAGTAAAAGATCACAAAGAAAACAATGTGCAAAAAGATCAGAAAATTGAAATGCAATAATAATTAAAAAAATTTTTCGCAAAACTTATGAAATGCAATAATTATAAAAATATTTTCCGCAAAACTTAATTATTAAAAATAAAAATCGAAATGCAATAATAATTAAAAAATTTTTTCGCAAAACTTATGAAATGTAATAATAATAAAAATATTTTCCGCAAAACTTAATTATTAAAAATAAAAATCGAAATGTAATAATAATAAAAACATTTTTCGCAAAACTTATTAAATACAAAAACCCCCAAAATATTTTTCATAATACTTATGATATTAATAATTAAAATATTTTTTAATAGAATTGTTCTATT
The DNA here is from genome assembly GCA_949089665.1 of Macrosiphum euphorbiae. Taxonomy (NCBI): domain Eukaryota; kingdom Metazoa; phylum Arthropoda; class Insecta; order Hemiptera; family Aphididae; genus Macrosiphum; species Macrosiphum euphorbiae. The sequence goes on along the minus strand of CARXXK010000450.1, from coordinate 97,069 downwards.
AAAAAAAAGTCTAACAACAAACTAGTGAACATTAAATATAGTTTTCAAACCAATTATTCATTATATGATTCGATAATTCATAATGAATTTTCTTAAAATAATCAAATAATTTCTTAAAATTGTTTTGGTAACGATTGTAACTATACTTATTATCATAAGATTGATATAAAGATGATACATGAGTTTCTAAACTATACATAGATGATTCAATTTCTGATAACTCATTTAGTATATTTTTATACTTTTGGATCATATCTAAATGATTTTTACAAGTTTCCATTTCTAAAAGTTTTTACAATTTTCCATTTCTATTATTTATATTAGTAAAAAAAATTTTTTTTTTAACATTTTTCTATTAAAAATATTTTTCTAATCTTTTTGATTTTGATTTCTAATCAGTGTATTGAGATGGTTTACAAAATCGTTTCTATCTATGTTTGTTTTATAATGTCCCCAAGCTAATATATCAATACCATTTTCCAAAGTAAATCTTTTATAATCATAAACACTTAAAGCTTTTTTGTTTTGTTCTACAGTAAAAATATCTTGTTTCTTAGTTCTAAATAAATTTTGTTTAATATATTTTGATTCTTTTGTTAGTAAACATTTTTCAAAATCATTAAAACATATTTTATTTTCTACAACATTTTTTTTAACACCTTTAGCTTTTTTAATTTCTTTTTCAGTATCTAAGATTCGATGAGAATATAATTTAGATCTTAAACCTATAAATTCAGATTTCAGACATTATTTTTCCATTTAACTCATCTTTAAACTTGCCTAAAACTTTTTTGTTAACTAAAGGTAAACCATAAATATTATCTTTTGGATAATCTGAAGTGTCAAAATGATCTAATAAATTTTCATATCTTGATAAAAATCTTTAGTTTTTATTTCTAATATTAGTGAATCTGTATCTGTATATAACAATCTAACTCTATTTACATATTTTTTCTTTATAATCTGTATATATAAAAAGACTTGTCCTGGGTGATTCATAGCCGGAACTGCTGGGTCTAGAGACTTGAAATTTTGTACAGAGGTTCCTTAAGCAATGTAAGGGCGCACTAAGAAAGGATTTTTGAAAATTCGACCTACAAGGGGGTAAAAGTGGGGTTGAAAGAATATGATAGTGGCGCCATCTATCAAGCAATATTTAATTTAAATATACAATATTGGTATTAAAATGAGTGAATTAAAAATAAAAATAATTTATATTGATATGATAATAACAATTTATACATCTCTATGGCAATTAATACATCAGCTCGCTGTACTGGCTAATACAGTATAATCTATGGTTAATCGGGCATGTTTGTTTTTTTTTTGTTTATACTATAAACGCACTGCTATCAACGCACAGCTCAAACCATTGGATGGATCTGGCTGAAATTTGGCATACAGATAGCTATTATGATGTAGACGAGCGTTAAGAAAGGATTTGCCAAAATTCGCATTTTAAATAGGTGCTGAAACAGGGACATTGAGATTCACGATAGAAATTGAAAATTTTATTTTTATTTATTTATAGTTGCCATTGGTTACAGTCTACATTAGAAATTAGCATTTATTTATTGGTTGCCATTGGTTATTCGGGCAGATCAGGCGTACAAGCTTGCATCAAATCGAATTATTGAACATTGCCTACCAGGGTGGCTGAGTTGCACTTACCGCAGCAAGTTACACCCAAAAGGAGTTCAACAATCATAATTTTTTTAAGAGTTGCGATTTTTTACGAGCAACCAAATTTGTTATATTAATCCACAGTATTATATCAAAATAAACTTGGTATAACTTTGATACTTTAGAGTTAAATCATACACTTCCGTACAAACAGCACGGGGTCCGCGATCTACCGCAGGTAGATTGCCTACCTGATAATGTACTGCTGCGATTCAGAATTTTTATTCCGGGCAACGGAAAAGATAAGATAAATTTTGAACACCATACACCGAATATTGAATAATGAATTGAACAAAGTTTGAGTCATATTGAGTTGATACATTTAACGGGCGACGAAGTGCACGGGATCAGCTAGTATTATAATAAAAATCATACATTAACATTTTAGATAAATCTAAAATACACATTCCTACATATATTGGTTGTTTGAAAGATATTTGTGTTCTTTTCATATGTACGGCAGCTAAATTTTCTGTAAAAATTGTCCTTCGATCAAAATTTGGTTTTGTAATTAATTTTTCTAGTTGGGCTGCATTAGAACATAATTTTATATCAACATGATTTCGAACATTCATCATAGTACCTCCATAAACACTATTATTCATTAATTTGAAAAATTCTTTTTCAAACTCATTCTTAGCTTCTGATCTAAGATTAGTATTAAAATCAATATAAACTTTTAACCAAGGAGATTGACTAAATTCTAATACTCTATGAATTTTCTCTATCTTTAAACCTAAATTAATATATAATTTTAGTGTTTCATAATGTATTATATATTTTTTCTTATCATACAAAGTTGTTAATAATTTTGGAAGTTGTTTGTTATCAAAATGTCTTTCTGGTGCTAAAGGGAAATCTGAATGTAGATCATGGAGTTCTTTAGGGTAAGATAAATCGACTTCTAAAATATAACCTTTACATGATTTATCAGAAATATTCATTACATCAAAATCATTCAGATTATCAACCCATTTGAAATCTCCAGTAGGTAAATATTTATTCATTGCCCACCCATAAAGATTATTTGCATCCAAGTATTCTAAAAATATTGATTCATCCTTTTTTTTAAATTTATCTCCCATGTATTTATTATTTGCTTTTGAATATCTTTGACTACATTGAGATAATCCACCTCTGATTCCAGATTCAAACATCAATAATTGATCGACATCTGTTAATAAATCTAATTTTACTTTTGTCATTCTTAACATACTATCCCATGCAAATCCTGGTGTTGTGTAATACCACATAGGATCTAATTTATAATTTTTTAAAGAAATGTCTCTAAAATTTTCTATTATATCTGTTAACAATAAAACATCAATCAAATTATATAAAATAGTGAATTCACGTATATTTTGTATTTTAAACACTTTCCAAATTTTTTGTGAGTTTTTATACTCCTCTTTAGTTATATTTTTATCAGTGAGAGAACTATAAAATTTTTCAATAGGAGGTAAACATGTTTCATTAAATTTTTCTTCACAATCCATATACTCATAGGGATATGCTAACTTTCTAGTAACTAAATCTAAATGTTCTTCAGAAAAATATTTACTAAGTTCTTTAAATTTATTTTTTAAATTTAATTTCGAATCATTTCTTAAATTATTTGTTAAGTTTTCTAAAGAACTAGGTAAAAATTTGAATGAATCTATAAATCTTAATTCTGTACATATTTTTATGTTTTTACCTTTCCTAGTTACTACACGTGACATCATTTTTGAAAAAGAAATATATTTTTCCTCATTATTTGGGATCATTTTTATTCTTTCATTATCGTTTCCAAATTCTTTTATAAATAGATGAGCATCATAACCTGAAAGATTATGAAAAGCAATTGGAATAAAACGTGGATTTTGGTAGTTAAGATTACAGATAGAATGTGCTGCTCCTCTATATTCTCCAGTTAAATGGTCATGATCCTGAACTTTTCGCATATTTTTATTTTTATTTTCTAATTCTTTTTTAAGTTTATCTTCATAAAAATTTAATTCTTTTTTATAATATTTAATAGGGTCTTTAATTTTTTTAAGTTTATCTTCATACAATTTTAATTTTTTAACATCATCAGTCTTTTTATAATATTTAATAGAGTCTTTAATTATTTTAAGTTTATCTTCATAATATTTAATTTTTTTAACATCAGTATTTTTATAATATTTAATATTGTCTTTAATTATTTTATGTTCATCTTCATACAATTTAAAATTTTTAACATCATCAGTATTTTTATAATATTCAATATTGTCTTTAATTATTTTAAGTTCATCTTCATACAATTTAAAATTTTTAACATCAGTATTTTTATAATATTCAATAGTGTCTTTACTTATTTTAATTTTTTTCTCTAACATTGGAGGTAAATCTGATAAATATCTTTCACAAATATGACATTTATCAGATTTATAATAATAATTATTTAATTGTTCTACATTCAATGTTTTCATAGGAACTATTTTATCATATATTTTAGAAATAAGTATTTCTTCATTTTTCATACATTCATAAAATACTTGAGCTACGTTTGGACCAGAATATGTTACAGGAGGTTTATAATCACCATTACTATATTTAATATAATAACAAAAATTATTAGGTATATGTTTCTGATAACAATTAGTAAAAGACTCTGTATCATTTGGTTGACAAGTATATATTGGTTTAAGAGTACATTCATAGTCAGCAAAAACCACAAAAGGTATTCTTAAGGAATGATTATAATTTTGAAATTCTAAAGTTTTATTATAGAGTTCTGGTAGAACTATTTTAGCAGCTTTATTATTAGCACAATAATATTTATGATCATTTAACTTATCTTCTTCATCAAAACTATTTAAACACATTTTACACAAAAATCTTTTATGACCATCTTTTGTAACTTGACTTCCTACTAGTTTCCATAAATCTTTAATCCAACAATAATGTCCTTTATTCATATTATCATCCACTGTTAAATATAATAAATCTATATGATTAGTTTTTTCGATATTACTTACTTGTAAAGGTACAATTACTTTTTTATCTAAACAATAAATATTAATAGAAATATCTTTTGTTCTTTTAACAAATTTCTGAACGTCTGTGGTTTTTACCGGAAATTCAATATCTTTAAATTCTTTATCAAATTAATTTTTAAAAGGAATATATTTAGTTACTCTTTGAGCATTTTTTTCAACAGGATGTAAAGCAGAGAGTATTGCCCAAAGAAAACATTTATCATCTTCATTTTTAACATTTATAATACCCTTTTTATTACTAATATGTTTAGGTAATGGAATATATGAAGAACCCTTAAAAGGAACATATTTATTTATATTTATTCCCAAACTTAAAATTTGATGAATTCTCCATTGTGAATTTTTCATTATAAAATCATCTTCTTCTTTTACAATTTTTATTTTTGCATTTGTATAAAATTCATTTAAGTTAGAATTTTTTGTTAAAATTTTATTTTGTGTTTTAAAATTTTTTTCCTCATATTCCATATTTTCTTCATTATTACCTCTCTTATATATAGCAAGAAACATAATATTAACTTTTAAATTTGTTTTTTTTAATTCGTGTTTAAGTAGTCCTATTACTGGATTATCTAAACGATTCAAAAATGTTTGTATATCTTTAATACCCATATTATTTTTAATAATATAAGTTTTTAGTCTATCTCGAAATGCTGTTTCTTCATTTTTTAAAATAGGTCTAATAGTGTTGTTTTTTTCAAAAATTTCTTCACTAAAATTGAAAACTCTATGTGGTTTGGGTATTATCTCTCTTGATATTCTTGGTCTTATACCATTGTTTTGATGACGAATAGATTTCAAATGTCTAGACCAATTTTTGTAACTAACTATTAAGTTACATTTATCACAAGTTTTGTTATCCATTTTATTATTTTTAACATTTCCTTTAACTAAATGTTCAATTTTATTTAAGCCTTCCATTTATTATAGAGAATATTATTTTTTTTTACATTAATTTTTTAATAAAAATATTTTTTATTAAAAATAATATTTAAATGAAATTATAAAGTTGGGAGACTCGTTGTCTCCCAACTCATTAAGATCCCATACTAAATTCACACATTTTAATATTTCCTAAATCTTGAATAATATTAATATTGTCTAGATAATAGTGATGATAATCACTTGTTGCAATAATTTGGTCATTAGCTATTTTACAAAGTTCTAACCAAGTTGGTGAATGTAATATTTTAGAAATATAAGGCTTTCCATTTCCAAAATCAACATCTCCTTGACTAATAATAAAAATATTTCCTTCAATTGGAATTTTATTTAGATTATATTTAATACTCTCAGAATTTTCATAGTATTCAAAAGCACAAAATTTCACATAACATTTATTTTTTTGTATACTTTTTTTTATTTCATTTCGCATTAATTTCAAAAAATTAAAATTTTTTAGTCTATATTGATTACTTGGTACACCATTATATTTTGTATTAACTCTACAAGGTAAAATTGTTTGATCTTTATCATTTTTTTGATGACGAATAGATTTTAAATGAGAAGCCCAATTTTTGGAACAAATTGTTAAATTACATTTATCACAAGTTTTAGCAGGGTATATTTTTTTATTTAATACATCCATTTTATTATTAATATCAATTTCTTTAACTAAAGATTCAATTTTATTTAATCCTTCCATTCTTTATTATAGAAAATATTATTATTTTTTTATATTCAATTTTTAATAAAAATAATTTTTATTTAAAATTCTATTTAAATAATATTAAAGATTTTATAAAAAATAATATTCCAAATAAATAAACAAATATAAGAAAGAAAGAATTGGGTTGGTTGGACCCACCCAACCAGGAACTCCTCCTAGTAATTATCATAAAGATAAAGAAATATTTATTTTAGAAGATGGTTTATATAGATATCACTTCCTTTAACTTAGGTCATATTATTAAAATTTTGTTTTTTTGTAACTCTTCGTTATAAAAACTCCCTATAATCTCTTCATTGTTTAAATCTATAATTTTATAGGTAATAGGAATTGTGTTTAAAATTTCATTAACTATAAATATTTCTTTTGTCCAATTATTAATAAATTTATTACCAAATGTTTTTTTAGAAGCTGTTATTCTTACTCTATCACCTACACTAAATTTAATTTTTGGTTTAGGTTTGTTTTTTGTAGAAAATAATTTGTGAAAAACAACATCTTCGTTAGATTTATTTACTTCACAAGGTCTCATACCAATAGATCGGTGTATGTCTTTGAAATTATATTCATATATTAATTTTTGTAAAATTTTAATCCATTTTTTAGAATTTGTAACTTCAAATTGTAATCTCATTTTACTGTTTAATGTCCTATTAAATCTTTCAATAATTGACGATTTTTCTTCATTTTGGGTGTGATACATTTTAATTCCATATTCTTGCAAAACTTTTTTAAAATGTTTATTTTCAAATTCCAAACCTTTATCTACGTGAAGTTTTTTTGGTGCTTGATGATTTTGTGATATAGCTTGTTTTATTATTTTTTCAAATGCTTCTGAAACATTAATTCCATCTTTCTTTTTGAGTTCTAAGGCCCAAGAAAATTTTGAAAATGTATCTATAACAGTTAATATATAAGAATAACCCTCATTTTCATCAGATTAATTTCTCATTATAACTAAATCAGCAGCCCATAAATCATCTATACCTTTAGTAATTATTCTTCGTTTAGGAAATTTTTTTCTAACTGGTTTATGAAGTTCTTTAGCTAATATCATTTTATCTGTATCATTTAATTTTTTATTGGAAATATTATGTCCAATTGTAGAATTTTTTATAAATTTACTTTTATTTGTGTTACACTTGAAACATTTTGATGAAATTCTCCATCTACCATTAACTGTTTGAATTTTAGTTGCATTAATATTTTTTGTTTGAATTTTACATTTAAGACAATATATTAGATCGTCACCATTCATTTTATATTATTAAATTTTAAATGAATTGTTTATAGTTTTTAATAAATTCTAAACATAAATGTCCACATATAGGTGGATCATCATGATCTTTGAATTTATCATCACTATATTGAAGGTTATTTTCAAATAAATATTTTACAAGTTCTGGAGGAGGAGGCATTCCAAATGAATCGAAATAAATTTTTTATATTTTTTATTTTTTTCCATGCAACCCAATGTGACCCGTCTTGAGTAGAATTATTTAAATTTAATATTCCACATTCATTTAACAGTGGTTTAAGAGGTAATTCATCTGTCATGAAACAACCTCTGAATATTTTTATATTATTTCCAAATTGTATTATATCAAAGTTACTTAGCGGTTCAATTTTTAGATATTTTTTTTTTCAAATTTTTTATAAATGATGATTTATTGAAATTATTCATTTTTTTCGATTTTTTTTTTTTCTTCAATCCAGAACCTTTATTTTCCATTGCTTTATTATGTCGAATTGTTTCTTTTACAATTGCATTTTTATAATTTTTATCATTAACACTGTTGTAAATTGCAGATACACCTCCAACTAACGCGCTAGCTGCACCTATCCCTGCAAAAAGTAATGGTAAAAATCCACCTTTTTTATCTTTAATTTGTGAATTTCGAATCTCTATCCTTACTCCAGATTTTTTATCCTTAGCGTTTTTCAATTTATCTAATTGAATTTTATCTAAATTATAAATATTTTCGCCTTTAAATATTTTGTTACTAGCAAAATGAAGTGTTGCATTAGTATTATTTTTATGAGCTTCTTGTAATTTTTTAATTTGATTTTTATTTAATTTAAAATAGTACGTCATTTTATAATACAAAATATTATAAAATTTATTCATATATCAAATTCATTCCTAAACGTATTTTTCCTTTCATTGCATATGCAATTATTATAGCCGGAATTTTTTCAGATATAGGACTATCAGGATCATTATATCTTTCCAATGCTTTTTGTTGTAAAACTTTATCAGCAATATGTCTTGATTTAATATCTTTATGATTTTTATAAAAATAATCGTGTTCTCTTGCAGCTTCGTCTAATTTGTTGATTGGTTGTATATTTTGTTCTTAATTTTTCTCTAAATCTGTAAATGGTCCTAAATATTTATATTTAAGATAATGCATCGGAGGTAAATATTTACAATTCAAAAAATCATTAAAAAAGCCTGCACCTTTTATAATTTTCTTTGGTAAACTTGAAATAAATGACCATAAATATATCGGACCTTTATCGGGAATATCAATTCCTTTTTCCATTATTTTAATACAAAAATTAAGTATTTCAAGTTTTTTATTATGAAAATAATTATTTCCTACTCTTTCTTCACTAGATATATAATATATTTGTTCTCTTAATTTTTGTATATGTATATCATTTGTTATTTCTTTTGGTAAATTTATCACATATTGTAGTAAATATTCAATACCTTTAGGATCATCTATTAAATGTTCCATTTTTGTTTTAAATAATTTAAGAATCCCATGTAGTTCATTATGATAAGTATAATTTCCTGCTTTTTGTTCAGCTGCTATTAAATGTAATCTTTCATTTAATTGTTTCATATTATCTATCCAACAATATTCAATTTCATTATTTGTATAATTCATTAAACCAGCTCCTTTATTCTCTGTTGTTTTTGTAGGTTTTAAAATTTCTGTTGCTTTTGTAGGTTTTAAAATTTCTGTTGTTGGTTTTGGTGGTTTTAAAATTTCTGTTGTTGGTATTGTAGGAAAATCTGGTATTGTAGAATTTAAATTTTCTGTTGGTGTTGTTGGTGTTTTTTTTTCTATTTAAATTTTTTTCCAAATAGGACTAATCAATTTTATATATTTGTTACCTCCACTTGATCTAACACTATTTGTATTTTTATCAAAATTTTTGTATATTGCATCTGTCTCAAGTAATATTTGTGTATATTTTTCTAAATCATCTTTATTATATTCATCTTGTTTTGGAACATCTGATTGAGTTAATAGACTCCACATACCTGGAGTTATTTCACGTTCTTTACCTTTTAATATTATATTATCTAAATTAAATGTTATTATTTCTTTTCCGATCGAATGTTGTTTAGTTTTTTTATTAAAATGTATTCCAAATGAATTATGTTCAGTTAAAGATGCTAGAGCTATACTAGAATTTTTACCTAATATTGTATCAGGAGGCAAAGGAGATGAATTTTTTAATTTTATCGGAGAACTTTTAGGTGTTTGAATATTTTCATAATCCTCTGTACTTAATATTCGTAATAGCTCTGGATTACGAGGTTTATAAGGAGTTGTAGGTATTAACATTTTTTTAATATCATTATCAGTTTCAATTGCAACCTCTTTAACACCATTAACAGATGATTCAACTTTTGATAAACCTTCTAATATTGGTCCAAATTGTTTTACTTTATCTTCAGCTGAATGTATATCGTCTATAACTCTTTTTCTATAGTTACTTTTTAAATTTTTTTTAATACTAATTATTTTTTCTATGTTTGCTAGTGAATATTCTTTTTCTTGTAATTTTTTTTTCATCATCTTCATCTTCATCTTCATATTCATCTTTTCTCAAATTATTTACCTTTTTTTCAGAATGTGATAAATTTGATTTTTTAAATTTTGTTCAAGATGAATTAATTCTTTAATACCATTTATAAAAGTAATTATATATATTTATTATAATTATATAATATTATTTTATTCAAATTGTATCAATTGCTTTGTGCTTTCATTATCTAAATTTTGTAATTCATTATAAACAAGATTACATTTTTTCGAACATAGATTATATAATGAAATATTTTCTTTTGTAAACACATCTAAAAATCTATCTGGTAAAAATACTTGCAATTTTTTATCTAATATAACAACTATTGTCTTACCATAAATTGTATCAATATATTTGAAACGAGTAACCTCATATTTTTTTCCTTTTTCTAAGTCACATACTTTACAAAATCATATTGATCGTTGCAATTATTTAAAAGTGTTTTCAAATTTTCCATTTCTATTATTTATTATAATAGAGATGTATTTTTTTTTTAATCGCATATTTAAATTATATTTATTTCTAAAAAACATAACAATGTTAATCTTTACAGACAGACAGACAGACGTACGGACAGACAGACAGACATATAGACGGACAGACAGACATACAGACAGACAGACAGACAGACAGACAGACATAATAACATTGAACGTCCGTCTGTCTGTCTGCCTCATGAATCGTGTGAGTCCGGTTTTTTTAATAATCATACACTTTGATGTATGTTTTAATAATTCGATGTTAAAAAAAAAAGATATTTACTAATATAAATAATAGAAATGGAAAATATCAAAACACTTTTAAATATGATTGAACAACAACGTAAAATCCTAAGACCTATATTTAATGATAGTGATATTGATATTGATATTGATTCTGAAATTAATAATATATTATGGAATCAAATATTGGATAATTGTTGTTACGAAAATATTGCAAAATATGTTTATTACAAAAAACATAATCAATTAAAATCATTTAACTTCCGTTTCATTAGTAATTGTTGTTTCGAAAATATTTTAAGTTTTATTAAAAACAAAAATTATAATGAAATTAAACTTTCAATAAACGAACTACGTAAATTAATACAAGAGGAATTACATGATTCGAATAATAATAATAATAATATGCAGCTAGAATGATTATTTTTTAAACTTTGAAAATTTAAATCGAATATAATACTTATGAAGTATTATATATTTATATATTATAGTACCTATACAAACTATAGGTAAACGTTGACGTTGTTTTTTACGTTAACATTGTTTTTTAACATCTTCGATTATTTTTATTTTATTAGCAATTTTTATTTCACAATTAATATTTACACATTCATATTCTTCATCTGTATCATCGTTTTGAGGAGTTAGACCTTATGTATATTTTATAAAATGACAACTCGAAATTATATCAATTGATAACCATAATTTATCTTTATTATCTATGTAATTATAGAAAAAAAAACCAAGTGTGTCCTTAAAATCATCATTAAAATTTTTAATAAATTGGGATATTGTAATTTCAGACTTTATCATACCAAAACATTCCCATTGATCCCAAGTTGGAATATAATCACCACGAACTTGAGAATACAAAATAGGAAATTTCCAGTTTTTTCGAAAATCAATAAATTCAGATATTGCACCTTGATTCCAATCATGACTGCAATAATACATTGCTCGTATCGGTATTATGTCTTCCATTTCTTCCAATGTAAAAGTATTTTCTTGATTATTGTACTTTATTTGTAATATTTTATTAAATTTATTGAATATTACACATGATTTGCGAAACGATTCCGCTTTATTTTGCTCATGTTTGTAAATTTTATGCTTGACTTCATATGGACCAAATTCGTTTTTTACATTATTAGCATCTATCGTTTTTTTTATAGTTTTTGGCAAAGATAATTCATTAATTTGATTTTTATTTTCCATTACTATTATTTATTATAAAAAAATAAAATTTTTTAAACATCGAAAATTTAAATCGAATATAATACTTACGAAGTATTATATATAATATTATAGTACCTATACAGTGTGGTATAATAATAATAATAATATATATATATCAACGTTGTACTGATTATTTTTTTAACATCCGGTATTGAATACCTTATCATAATATATGTATAGTTTATATTATGATGTTTTTTTATCGAATTATTTAAATAGTGTTTAAATAATCATTATACAAGCCCAAGTGTTGTAGCTCAGTGGTTAAGGCGTTTGATTTAAATGTGTTCTTGGTCGGATTGAAACTAGTGGGGGAATGTGTAGCGCTGCATATTCACCTACTAATTTCGTCAGGCTTTGAAGACGTTTACGGTAGATTGTATAGGTGGGTGCACACACCTATGCAATCTACTGAAAAACTGTTGTTGACCTGCTGAATAAAGCACTTGGGTAACTTCACTGCCCACGATAGCTTTGCAGATATCTGTAAAAGAGTTCCGGCCTCCTTTTTTCCTAACGGGTATCTGAAAAGCTGGGAATGATTTTGTAAATTTTTTGCATTTTTTTCCGTTTTTTCCATCAAAATTATTAAAAATAATACGGTCGTATAAATCCTATATTTCATTTAATATTTGATATTATCAAGTCGGATGAACACAGATATATTTTATATGCTTATCTACACTACATATTAAAAGTTTACCCCCCGCTTTATATTTTTCATTTAAGTATAACTCCGTTGCTTTTTATGTTAGAATCTTCATTTTTACATTAAACATTTTTAATTTTAATTCTTTATAAGTCCCCCTCATAGTATCATAGTGTAAAATCGTTTTCAAAAATTTTTGGATTTTAATAACGCGTCCCCTATACGGGTGAGCGTTAAATATTGAACATTTTTTTAATAGAACAATTCTATTAAAAAATTTAATTAATAATATAATTATATTCTACGTATTGTCATACCAAAAGAACATATTTTAATATCTCCTAAAGTTTTCATTACACTAATATTATAGAGATATTCGAATGAATTTGTACTGTTTGCAATTATTTGATCATTAGCTATTTTACAAAGTTCTAACCAAGTTGGTGATCGTAGACATTTAGAAACATAAACATAAGTTGGTTCTAAATGGTTCTCGATGATTAAAATTTTTCCTTTAATTGGAATTTCATTAAGATTATATTTTATTATATTTTCATTATTTTTATAATATTCAAAAGCACAAAATTTCACATAACATTTTTTTATTTTTTTATTCAATATATAGTTTTCTACTTCGTTTTGCATTTCGGTTTCTTGTAACTTATTATGATTGTTTATAGATTCCATTCTTTTATTATAAATATCAATTCCTTTAACTAAGGTATTCAATTTCTTTAAAAATATTTTTTAATACACTATATTACATTTCGATTTTAATTATTAATATCATAAGTATTATGAAAAATATTTTGGGTGTATTTAATAAGTTTTGCGAAAAATGTTTTTATTATTATTGCATTTCGATTTTTATTTTTAATAATTAAGTTTTGCGGAAAATATTTTTATTATTATTGCATTTCATAAGTTTTGTGAAAAATTTTATTAATTATTATTGCATTTCAATTTTCTGATCTTTTTGCACATTGTTTTCTTTGTGATCTTTTACTGATATATTATGAGGTGTGCCAGGACTGGTATATATATACTACTAACGCATAGGCCTTGGAAAAAGTGAATTTGGTATATCATTATCTTTAACTAAATTAAATACTTTAATTTCATAATTATTATTCATTTATATTAGAATTTTTTTCTTATTAAATATAAAAATAAAAATGTCTGAATTCAAAATGTCCAATTCAATTGACTCAATAGATTTAAAAATAAGATTAAATAAACATGGACACAAATATAAATATATTCAATTATCAGAATTGTCAATTGATAAAAAATAGGAAGTTACTGCTTTTGAAATCATTAACATTAATGGGCAGAATAAAGTATCTGTTGTGTTGGATGATGAATATGAGCTCTTTTTAAAGGATAGATTTCTGAAAATTGTTTCTGAAAATATATATGAATGACAAGGAGTGGTCTACAATCTATATTTTTCATAGACATATAAAAACACTTGAAAATGGACAATTATGTTATCGTATAGAATTCGAAGGTAATTCTCTTAACACTACTGTAATTAAAATAATAAAGAAATTAAATGAAGAAGATTATAAATACAAATATATACAATTATCTGATTTAAAAATTAATGAACTTTACCAAATATTAACATTAAAAAAAATAACTACAAAATATGGTGAAAGAATCTCTGTTTTATTAGACAATGGATATATGCTATTATTGCCCTATAGTTTTGTTCATAGTATTTCTGAGCAAGATATAGACAAATATGATGGTGAAATGTATATGATGTACAAAGGTAAAAAAAATTTTAATAATGGGAAATCAATCTATTTAATAGAATTTCAGTAATAACATTTTTTTACTATTAAATGAAGTTAATCAAAATCATAAATGGGTGTATACGTTTTGAACATTATATACATAATGAAAACTAAAGTATTGTAATGGGATTACGTAATATCATGTATTTGCTCATAAAAACAACCAGGAATGCGACCACACCCAAAAGTGTTTTCGACTAAGAATACCACTTTCATAGTCGTGAGGTCCATATCAAGGACGACTGTACACGCGCCGCTCACTTCAAAGGACGCCGCCACCATATATATAGGGGACAGCGAGACAGCCTGAGTTAGATGTAATAGGGCCGCCAAGATCGAGCGAGCCGCTTAGCCACCAGCCATTACACACAACTTACACGGAGATTAGCGACTACTACAACGAGTCAACTCACGACGCTGCAATTCACCATATTAATTATTGTAAAAGTGCAACAAGCTTTTGGATCCCTGAAGGGCCGCATGTAACACTGGCGCAGTCGGTATTGGATTCTACAAAGGAGGCAACCGTCAAAGGCTACCGTCAACAAAGAAGAACTGTACACTCTTCCGAGAAGACAACTCCAAGAAGAACCATCAAAAACAAATAAGCCACGTCGCGGTACCAACAAATCCATCAGCATGTTATCAGCAACCAGGAACACAGCATTATTGTGAGTGAATAATTATTTAAATTTGTTACATAGACGTATGCAACATAATTAGGACATATTAGATAATTCTAAGTAGTTGACTATAAGTATAATGGTGTAAACCGTTTTAAAATTTTATTGATTATTATTGAAGTTTTATTGAATTTATTGAGGGCATATTTATTGATTATTGAAGTTTATTATTGAGGGCATGTTTTATTGAAGTTATTATTGATTATTATTGAAGTTTATTGATTTATTGAGGGCATTTTTATTATTGAAGTATTATTGAAGTTTATTGAATTTATTAAAGGGCATATTATTGAAGTTATTATTGTATTTATAGGGCATTGTTGATTATTATTATTATGAGTATTAACGTATTAAATAGGTAGCTAAGTAATTTATGGACAAGGAAGGTACATCTCCCTTGAACGTAGCTAATTCATTGTATGACACTAGTGTAGTAGAAGAAGCCCAGTTAGAAGCCCAGTTATTAGCCCAGAGAGAAGCCCAAGCCCAGTTTGAAGCCCAACAGAAAGCCCAGTTGAATATTATAGTAGATACCCAGTTAGGAGATAGCGCAAGTAGAAACCCAAGTCCAGGAGTAATCACACGTAGCCAAGTTACAGATAGTTTTAAACATCAGTCATTAGTATTTTTACCTAATAACACGCACTAAAAAAATGGTAGTTATAAATTTAGAGGACGCTTTTAAATTAATTCCACTATGCACAGGAATAAACGATATCTATCAATTCATAAATGCATGCGATATGGCAGTAAGTTTAGTCGATGCAGAAAGTTAACCAACATTAGTAAAATATATTACCACACGTTTAACGGGTAGAGCATTAGAAATGATTAAATACAAAAATGTATCGAAATGGCAGTTTATAAAAAATTATTTAACAGATGCATTTGAGGTAACAACCACGGCATCGTTGTTACAACTTCAATTAAATTCGATTAGAATGTATCACAATGAGGATGCAAATGATTATTGTCATAGAGTAGAGAAACTATATTATCAGTTATGTACCGTAAGTACATTAGGTAAAGAAGCTGCAGAAGCAAAAATTATATATGATATATTAAGGGAACAAACTCTAGTGATATTTATTAAAGGATTAGTAGAACCGATTAGAACAATAGTAAAATCTCGTAACCCCAAAACCCTGGAGATCGCGAAACAATTTGCTATGTCGGAACAGGTGGAACTAAGATTAGAACAGGAGAATAGGAACCATTATTCGAATATTCAGTCACAAAATTATAACCAGCGCAGATCGAATTACGAAAATAGGAACAACGAAAACATTAGACCAAATAACCCTGTAAGGACAAATAATTATCCGCGAGCAAACAATTTTTCTCAACCAATCAATAGGCCAGCAATAAAATGCTATAATTGTAATGGTAATCATTATGCATCTCAATGTAGGAATAATACGAGACCAACCCAGATAGCAAAAAAACATTTTTTTGATGATTTATTAAGATTCTGTTTGTATTGATATGATTAAATAAATGTTTTATTTTCCCAACTTTTTGATTAAAATATTATTTTTTTAACGTTTTTATATTGTCAGTTGGCCAACAAAGTATTATTTTATAAACTGTATAGTTAAAATGTTTATATGATGTTTTTCTGTATAATATATAAACTTTTTAAATAAAATAATTTTTAAGCATTATTCAATCATTGTTGATATAACATTTTTTTTCTATTGTTCTATTAACAATCATGGTTAAACCTTTTAGAAGCAGTTGAGTTTTAAATTTAAATTGATATTTTTACAAATATTTGGTACTCTTGAAATTTCCCAAAGTCTTGCATTAAGGTTGATATTATAATAAAAAAAAATGCATGTGTAGTATGATATAATATATTAGGATGTATTTGTTGTTATATAAAATTGTATACATTAAAAAAGAGTACATAGTATTGTACCTAATAATATCATTTTTTTTTAGTATGTTTAATAAAAAAACAAACATATTATTAGTTATTATATGTCATAATACAATTTTAAAATAAAAAAAGACAATGTAGCTTAGGTCACTTTATTTGTAGAGAAAAAAAGTATATTATAAAATTATATAGGTACCTGTAATAATAATTGTTAATACAGTATATTATTATGGCACTTATATATACGAATATAATAGGTAGGTATTTAAGATATAATATTAATTGTTAAACATTTTTAAAATAAAAAAAACATAATACTGTAGCTGATACCCTTTTTAATGTGTGAAAAGAAAAAAAATAATATATTATTAATTATAAATAATATTAAACAATTTTTAAATACAAAAAAAAGACATAATAAAAAAAAGTATATTATAATATACCTATATAATTATAATTGGTAGGTATTTAAGATATATTATATTTAACAGAAAATAAAAACATAATACTGTAACTAATGACCTTTTTAACATGTTGATAAGAAAAAAAAATAGTATTAAACAATTTTTAAATAAAAAAAGACATTGTAACTATATAATTCTCCTTTTTAGCACAAGTATAGAAAAACATTATATTATAAAATACCTATATGAAATTGTAATTATTTATAGATTGTATATTATTATTGCACTTATATAATAGGTAGGTACCTATTTAAGATATATTAATTATATCATTATATTAAATAAACAAAACATGTATATTTAATAAAACCTTTTTAAAATAAAAAAAAACATAATATTGTAGGTAATATATCCTTATTTTAGCATGTTGATTAGAAAAAAATAATAAATCAATACATCGAAATCAATTATCATTATTATTGCAATTGTTTGGTATTGCAGCCTTGTTTTTACTTTCATTAATTCTTCTGAATTTTGCGCCTGCTATAAATATACGTAGTGATTGTTCAACATCTACTTGCTCGAATTTTGAAAATCGTTTTATTTTCTTTATTGCATCTATAAAATCATTATATTACACTATATACAAATTGTAATAATACAAAGATACAAAGTACATAACGAGTACTTGTATGTCACTATACAGAATGCATGTATAGTAGGTACTATTTTGATAATTATCCACTTTATTGTAATTTTATTAATAATATTAATTTCACTTAATTGTACATATTAAGTATAATCAATTATAAGTAAAATAACATTCTTACCAAAAATTATTGAACAAGACTTCAATGTAAAAAATATTTTTTTTTGTTTTTGACCCTTGTAACTATATTTTTCTAGTAAAATATCACAAAACAGATAGCGCATTATTGTTCTTACTGTACTGGGTAATGTATTTCTCCCAAATCGACTCAATTCAACAACCTGTGAATATTATATTTGTTATTAAAAATTAATACTTAATAAGAAACAATTATTACAGATAATTTTATTCAAAAGTAGATAATTTATAATATTTATTATATATATGTATATTACCATTTTATTTCGAAAAGAAATTTCTTTCAGTTTGTCTTCAAAAGAAAGTAGACTATCTTCATATTTTAATGGAAGTTGATTGTTAATAGACATTTGAAAAGCTTCTTCATCATTAGTCTTGGAAAATTCTTTATTGCCAATATTATTTGAGTACAAATAATCTTCATGCATTTTATCAAGTTTTTCAAATATTGACTTTATATCATATTTGATGTTAAGAATATTTCTATCAATTCTATTTAAAGTATCTATATATAAAACAATTTAAGATTTATAAATAATATTAACTTATTTTACAGTTTATAACAATAAAAATATATTTAAATTTACACAAAATTATCTGTGTATATTTAAATGTAAATTATTACTTTTAGACAGTTGTAAAAATTACATTTAAAAAGTATTTTATTTGAAAATAGTACATATTATGTACTGAAATACAGATGAAATTTTTATGCATATGAAATACTTTTATGAGAAAACATCTACATTGAGTGTGGAACCCCGGGACAACATTATTTCTTAGATAGCATTAACTAATAATTGTAATTAAATAAAAAAAAACCTAATGTTCTCAAACTGACAACTTTAATTGTATTTATGCTATCCAAATAATATAAACGTGACACAGATATAGTTTTTCCCTAAGCTTTGTGAAGTTTTGGTGATTCTACTACAAGCACAGACAAAGTAGTTGTCCCACACAAGACAGTTTTTGCTATAATATTGTACAAGAGTAAGACTGAGACAACACATGCGAGAGTAAAAACCCCTTATAATATTCAGCTTTATTAGGTATAATCTTTATAGTTTATTTATTTATTCCTATGGCTAGAGTTATAATGATAATATATTTTATGTGTATTACTTAATTGTATTAAGTCATATATATAGTGTCACATTTTATACTGGTAAGTGATAACTACTCTAAAATAGGCCATGAAAACTTGTAAAAAAAAAATGTAAACATAAAAATATGTACCCAAAAAAATAGAGCATGGCTTAAACTAATACTGACTGGATAACATTCTCACTTTTTTTATATTTAACATTATCACACAAATTTGAAATTAAAATTAAAATCTTATTTTGTTAAAATGTTATAGTTTTGTTATGTCAAAAAACACATTAATGCATAAATTAATGAATACAAAAGATCTATTTTACTGAATTAAAATAAGTGAACAACTAAAATTAACTTACTGCATATTGCATCAGGTTGCAATTGTGTACTTATAGGAGGGATTATATTGTTTTGAGTTGATGTTGTGAAGACATTTTCAATGTTATTAACCTTAAATGGAGATGATGCAGTCATAATTGTTGTTTCAAATTGAACAGATGTGTTTGAATCTAAAAGGACATTAGTGTATATAATATAATATAATTAGGAAATTAAAAATACATTCAATGTACACATAGTCGTGGAATTATAATATTATATGTACAGTGAAACATCTATATATATTAGTCTCGTAGGAAATCAAAATGTGTATTACAGCTAGAGAAATTTGTTAAATAGATTTATGGAAATTGAATTATGTATAGGTTATGGTTCTCAAAAATATTTCAATTAACAGAAAATCTTGTTTTGGAAGTGTTAATCTTGTTCACATTAATGATTCATTTAAAATTTACCAATACATTTTTCTAAAGATGTTGAAGGAGGACTTGGATACAACAGCTCGTTGTTGGTATCAAAAACCAGTTTTTTTCTAGCATTTTTAGTTTCAAATCCACTATTATTGAGTATACCATCATTTCTTTTTGTTAATCTACGCTCTAGAAATATTAATAAATAATACTTTCAGTTTAATAAGTTTAATATAAATAAATAATTAATATTAACTGTAATGTAATCACATTTGAATTTATTTATCTAATAAAATAAAAGTAATAGGTATATTATGTATATATCATTTATTTTATTAGTAGTAATATAGTAATAGTTATTAAAATAGAGTAAATTATATCAATCCACTGCGCATAACATTTTCATTACAAAGTATAATTCTACTTTGATAATTGATTAACTATATTTTTCATTTTAGTTATTTATGAGAAAAATTAATCTATAATACATTTTTAATGGTTGATAATTTATAATTAATTATTTTCAATAAGAATTAATAAGTGGTTTGGCCAGTTCGGGCCAATTCAAAGTAAATTTGTTGACAAAGTATTTAAAAAAAAAATTTATCTTTAAAATAGAGCAAATGAAACAGCACAGATTTTTTTTTCTTTGTTCAGGCATTTTGGTCATAATTATATCTTAATGATCTTAAGTTTTCATCAAAAATTAACAATCTATACTATATTCACCATAATATGAAGGGGTTTTATCATAGAACATAACAACTGTGATCTATGGTTTTGTTCAGTAACTGTCAAGTCCTATACATTTATTGTTTTATCTATTGTCACTTCAATCATCATTAGCCAATATACAGAATGATGTGCTCAATTATGCCGCTTGGGTGACTTTTCTCATTTTCAACATAGTGTAATAGAGGCAGAGTACTATGTTAGCAAACAAAACTATGTAATATATTTTTAAAAGATTAATTGAAAATATGGAAATAATTACCTACCTACATGATACACAACTACTTAAAGGCTTAAACAGAAAAATCTTATATAAAATAATCAGTATATAAACATAATAAAAAAAAAAAACAATATTTATTCAGAATTATTACCGAAGAAGTCAGTTGGATTAAAATGTGGATCTTTGTCAGAGTCATCCACTTCTTCATTATCATGATTGCTTATACTCTCTGCTGAAATTTATTTAAATTAATCAATTTTTATTAATATTTATCAATTATTAATATTATTATATTGTAATTTTCATTGATATCTACTATCAAAAAGTTCACTTACTTATAACACTATCACAAGAATCGGGACTCCAAGAGTTACATTTAGCTTCTTTAATATTTTTTTTTTGTTTTAAATTATTGCTACCTTTTGTCTCTAAATTTGATTCACATGCAGATGATAAGTTGGATGTAACTTGACCTCTTACAGCTTTTTTTCTTGCAGCAAGATAGTTATCTATAAAAGTTAAAATTTAATAGGTAGAATCATTATTATGAACATATGATAAATTACTTTTGAATATAATTACAATTGAACATATTTTATGGTTTGTTTTAATACATTTTAGTAAATAATGTTAAAATAAATATTTTATACCTACCCAAATCTTTACATAATTTGCGAGCAGACATGTAGGTAAAATCAACTTTATTAGGCAAAACCCTGTTTTTAATATGTTGGCTAACTTTAGCTTTTGGCCAAGCACAAGTATGATTCTTAAACCAAATAGATGGAACAACCTCTACAGCATTTTCCTCTTCAAAAACAACAACTGACCATAACTTGTTCATTATGTATATAAGATATATCTACAGTGTAAAAAATGTAAAATATATTTATGTGATTTATAATCATTTATATCTTATGTACCTAGTATATATAATGTATTGATTCTCATATGGTTTCTCTAATCAGATTACACATATATAAAATGGTATATCCAAATATTATTATTGAAATGACCATTTCTTTTTACTTGATAAGTATATAAACATAGAATAATAAAATAAAAAATACTAATACACTATTTTTAATAAAAAACAATTCTTTATTTGTGCAAAAACAAATTAGTTTACACTGCATAAGATCATGCACATATAATATTATTTTAGTTAAAAAATAGTATTGAGTAACCTGTGAAATACCTCTTATACATAATAAATAGGTAAAACATACAATGTTTATTTAAGGAATATTATTACTAGTTGAATGAATGAGTGGTATAGCTATTAATGCATTATTGGAGGGTATAAGAAACATTTTATTTTTTATTTCATTTAAAGGGTATTGAAAATATAGTGGGGATAATTTATTGTTAAATGTATAAATATTTAAAATAGTTGAACTAATCGGTTTATTATACAATGGATTAACATTTAAAAATTTTTTACAAATTAATATTATATAATCATCATGATTTTCATTATCAATTTTAATAATATTAAAAACTTTAATAATAGAATTGTCTTTAGTCAACAAATAAGAATCTGCATCAATATGGGTTTTAATGATAAATGTACTTAATTTTAATGCTTTAAATTGATGAGACTTCACATTAATATTGTCTAAAAGTGGACCTTTACTATGAGGCCCAGAACACAAATTATTTTCTTTTTTCAAATGATTATTTGAATGTAATGAATGTACTTCATTTAATCTTTTAATTACCTGCTCTAGTGGCTTATGTGGTTTTCTAAGTTTTTTTTTAAGGACGGACATAAAGTTTTCAAATGGATATGCAGAACATTTATCTAATGGACCAAACGAGTTATAGTCATCACTTATATGCAATAAGCCATGAATATTATGAGACATGAAATGACGTCCATACAGAATTTCAAATTGTTTGACAAAATTGTCTAATAATTTCTGTGCAGTGCCAATCAAATGAGAACAATTAGGACTCAATAATATTAAAAAAGATATACTTAAATTTAAAAAATGGTTCCATTGTGAATTAGACAAAATTGGTTTCAGTACTATAGGTCCAATATATAAGAGAAATGTCCGAAACTCTGTTGCTTTCCACCTACTAATTTGGTCAAATCCTCTAGGCTTTCTTGCTATTTCACTAGGAGTATTGACTTTAAGCCTTTCCAATAAAACAGATATTTCCTTAACTTTCCATGAAGGATATCTTACTCTAATAGGACCTTTTATCCATAATAATATTAATTTTTTTACTGTGCCTAAGCACACCAAATGCATATAATCTAAGGGAAATGATGTAATAATATTTAAATCAGGAATAGTATATAGCATTGAAATATTACCCACATGATGTTCCTCATTAGAAAATTAACATAATTATCATGTGTTCGTTTAGGTGGACGATTTGGTGGAGTTATATAAGGAAAACACACACGATTTAACCTATATTCCCCATCTTGTTCACACCTCGTACAAGAATAAAATCCGGAGTGACCCTTAATGTTAAGAAGAAAGGACTTGGCCGGCACGTCACATACAAATGTATTAAAAGAAACTTTGTAAAATGTATTATCAATATTTAAACCATTTTCAACCAATGCCTTGGCTTCTTCAATAAACTTATTTAAAAAAATGTTACTATTTCCAGGTTTTTCTTGGCCACAATAAATTCCTATAGGAAAAACTTTGTCACTATCAGGACGTAAATAAGCCAATATTGGCCAAAATTGTTTAGGACTACTTTTAAATAATGGCAACCCATCAACACCTACTATAATATCAATAAGACCACTGTCACTTGGAGATTTTTGAATATTTTGTAATATACCATTTGTAATCCCAAAATGATAGTATGTACCTGGTTCAACAATATGTAAACGAGAATGATCTATAGCTGGTATAGTATGCATTAATGTTCTTGAATCTTTTGGTAATGAATTGAAGCATTTATGACTTTTAAGTATACATAATAAACTATTAAGTGCAATTAAAGGAATGTTAAACTCTACTGCCCATTTCCTAATTAGTAATTTAAAATTTGATAATTCATCATAATCAGTACAACTTTCATTGGAGGAACAATCCCCGTTTGACTCAAAAATACTGGATGAACTTAAATTAAAATCTAACTGTAAATTAGAATTACTATTATTATAATTTATAGGATCTACATTATTTACATTCAAATAATCAGCTGATAATTCAGGTAAAGGATCACCGATTTGAGAAATATTAAAATTAGAATTGAGTTCTGGAATTATATCAAGCAATGACGAAGTATCAGAAGTAATAATAAAATTATTTTTAACTTCTTCCTGTATTCGTCTTCTAGTAGTTCTACTACTCAAGTTCGTTTTTTTTTCAAATGACATTCTTCTGAAATTTTAATTTAAATAAACAAATTAAGCTAGGAATTCGATCATTAAAAATATTTAAAAGAGACATTATTATAGGTACATTATAGAAAAAAATGTATACCCATATCAATATTAAAATATACTTATAATTTATTATAAGGATTATAAAATGTCTTTAAGACACAAATAAGGTTTGAAAAATGTCATTTGAATATTGGAATCACCTAACATTATAATAATATATATAACATTATGTACCTACAAGTCTAATATTAAATTATTTTGTCACTTACCAAATAAGGCAATTTCACAAGTATAATATAAGATATATTATAGGTAATGCTAGACTGATGACATATTAAACACGTAGTCTGCAAATAATTCAACTTTTTCGTATTAAGTAGAGTAGCTTAATACAGGTTAACACTCAGTAATACTACCAACAAATGGCTATCAACAGCCAAAGAGCCAAAGGTCAAAATATTCGGCTAACAAGCTCTAAAAAAAAACATTTAGGATTAGCAACTTCATATAGGCGCACAATACAAATTTGATACTATTTATGTTATAAAATGAAAAATCCATTTTAATTACCATTCAATTTATGTATAATTAACATTGGAGATTTAAAAAAAAAAATACCAATTAAATTGGTGAAAAATAAGAAGTAGGAAATAAATAATATAAATATAAGAAGTCCAGTTCACTTACCATACAAAACAATTACTCGAGTATAATATAGGATATATTATAGATAATGCTGGACTGATGATATACCAAACACACACGTAGTCTGCAAAGAATTCAACTTTTTCGTCTTCACTGACCAGTTTAATACTGGTTAACACTCAGTTATACTACCAACAATTGGCTAGCAGCAGCTAAACACCCAAACAGCATCAAAATATGCGCAAACAAGCTCTAAAAAAAAACATTTAAAATTAGCAACTTTAAATAGGTGCACAATACAAATTGAATACTTATATCATAAAATGAAGAATCAATTTTACGTATAATTAACAATTGACATTTAAAAAAAAAAAATACCAATTAAATTGGTGAAAAATAAGAAGTAGGAAATAAATAATATAAATATAAGAAGTCTAGTTCACTTACCATACAAAACAATTACTCGAGTATAATATAGGATATATTATAGATAATGCTGGACTGATGATAAATTAAACACGCACGTGGTCTGCAAACAATTTAACTTTTTCGTCTTCAGTGACCAGTTTAATACTGGTTAACACTCAGTAATACTACCAACAATTTGCTAGCAGCAGCTAAACACCCAAACAGCATCAAAATATGCGCAAAAAAGCTCTAAAAAAAAACATTTAAAATTAGCAACTTTAAATAGGTGCACAATACAAATTGAATACTTATATCATAAAATGAAGAATCAATTTTACGTATAATTAACAATTGACATTTAAAAAAAAAAAATACCAATTAAATTGGTGAAAAATAAGAAGTAGGAAATAAATAATAATATAAATATAAGAAGTCCAGTTCACTTACCATACAAAACAATTACTCGAGTATAATATAGGATATATTATAGATAATGCTGGACTGATGATAAATTAAACACGCACGTGGTCTGCAAACAATTCAACTTTTTCGTCTTCAGTGACCAGTTTAATACTGGTTAACACTCAGTTATACTACCAACAATTGGCTAGCAGCAGCTAAACAACCAAACAGCATCAAAATATGCGCAAACAAGCTCTAAAAAAAAACATTTAAAATTAGCAACTTTAAATAGGTGCACAATACAAATTGAATACTTATATCATAAAATGAAGAATCAATTTTACGTATAATTAACAATTGACATTTAAAAAAAAAAATACCAATTAAATTGGTGAAAAATAAGAAGTATTAAATAAATAATATAAATATAAGAAGTCCAGTTCACTTACCATACAAAACAATTACTCGAGTATAATATAGGATATATTATAGATAATGCTGGACTGATGATATACCAAACACACACGTAGTCTGCAAAGAATTCAACTTTTTCGTCTTCACTGACCAGTTTAATACTGGTTAACACTCAGTTATACTACCAACAATTGGCTAGCAGCAGCTAAACACCCAAACAGCATCAAAATATGCGCAAACAAGCTCTAAATAAAAACATTTAAAATTAGCAACTTTAAATAGGTGCACAATACAAATTGAATACTTATATCATAAAATGAAGAATCAATTTTACGTATAATTAACAATTGACATTTAAAAAAAAAAAATACCAATTAAATTGGTGAAAAATAAGAAGTAGGAAATAAATAATATAAATATAAGAAGTCCAGTTCACTTACCATACAAAACAATTACTCGAGTATAATATAGGATATATTATAGATAATGCTGGACTGATGATAAATTAAACACGCACGTGGTCTGCAAACAATTTAACTTTTTCGTCTTCAGTGACCAGTTTAATACTGGTTAACACTCAGTAATACTACCAACAATTTGCTAGCAGCAGCTAAACACCCAAACAGCATCAAAATATGCGCAAAAAAGCTCTAAAAAAAAACATTTAAAATTAGCAACTTTAAATAGGTGCACAATACAAATTGAATACTTATATCATAAAATGAAGAATCAATTTTACGTATAATTAACAATTGACATTTAAAAAAAAAAAATACCAATTAAATTGGTGAAAAATAAGAAGTAGGAAATAAATAATAATATAAATATAAGAAGTCCAGTTCACTTACCATACAAAACAATTACTCGAGAATAATATAGGATATATTATAGATAATGCTGGACTGATGATAAATTAAACACGCACGTGGTCTGCAAACAATTCAACTTTTTCGTCTTCAGTGACCAGTTTAATACTGGTTAACACTCAGTAATACTACCAACAATTTGCTAGCAGCAGCTAAACACCCAAACAGCATCAAAATATGCGCAAAAAAGCTCTAAAAAAAAACATTTAAAATTAGCAACTTTAAATAGGTGCACAATACAAATTGAATACTTATATCATAAAATGAAGAATCAATTTTACGTATAATTAACAATTGACATTTAAAAAAAAAAATACCAATTAAATTGGTGAAAAATAAGAAGTAGGAAATAAATAATATAAATATAAGAAGTCCAGTTCACTTACCATACAAAACAATTACTCGAGTATAATATAGGATATATTATAGATAATGCTGGACTGATGATATATCAAACACGCACGTGGTCTGCAAACAATTCAACTTTTTCGTCTTCAGTGACCAGTTTAATACTGGTTAACACTCAGTAATACTACCAACAATTTGCTAGCAGCAGCTAAACACCCAAACAGCATCAAAATATGCGCAAAAAAGCTCTAAAAAAAACATTTTAAATTAGCAACATTAAATAGGTGCACAATACAAATTTAATACTTATATTATAAAATGAAACACACTTACCAAACAAAACAATTACTCGAGTATAATTATATATTATAGGTCTGCAGACAGTAATAATTAGGACGCAATTGCACCACACACGTCGTCTAATGGAAATGATTCTGAAATATCAACTGTCAAAACCGTAAAAGTCGTGTATACATTATACAAGGATACGCGGGTATTGCCAAATACACTAAAATAAAAATAAAATTTCCAGTATAACAACTGTAACGAGCGACTATAATAACCTATAACAACGATAAGAAGTGCGTGACACAAGTACCTACTAACTATTTGTTACATAATAATAATATAATATTGTAATATCTTAAAAATATTATTTAGGCTATTTTTATAGAACGCACCGTCGCACCGAGAAGTCGCACAGTCGAGAACACGGTTATCCACGGACCACGGTTATCCACATGTAGATAACCGTGGTCGCGAAACATTCATATTTCATAATGATAATATTAAGTCATAATACCACGATTAAAGATATCTTTAATCGTGCATAATACTCGTCAACAGTCGCCAATCAGTAACATACCTAATCACATAATACGTAAATACGGGCATCAAGTACTATCATCCCTGTAAATACGTAAACACAGAAATACTGAGTTAAGTATTATAGACGTATGGTTTACTACCTATACTTTTACATTAAATTTAATGTAGCTTGAGCGCTGGCTAGTGGCTGACGGCTGTCGCCTGTCCGTAGTCCATACTATTGTGGTCTATGATAGTTAATAGACCTATGAAAGTATAAATTAATGGACAGCGCATTCCACTCTGTGTTGCCATCAATGCTGTATAGCCGTATAGGCCATCATATATAACCATATAGCTGAGAGAGAAAGAATATAAAGTAGTGTAGTGAATGAGCAATAAGGAACCGTATATTAAAGTTTACTACTTTGTTTCTTTTCTCGATCACTCTACATAGTACTCCTGACTTCTCCTCACGACCATTTGTTTCTAATTAGATGAATGTACCTACTTTGTTAATTTTCAAAAGTATGTTTTGTTAGTAGATTAGTAGATATTATAGTCATAATAATAGCAGCGACTGATGTAAGAAGATAAGATTTTGGTGGTGATTGTTTATTTTTACAACACTATTATAAATATTTTTATTAAAAAGATCTAAACATGGTTTTGAACAAGTCTTACTCAATATACACGTCTCACTCCAGCAGGAGTACCTATTATAAAAATAGAAAATATGGTATTTATTAAAATGTAGGTACCAGCTATACCTACTACGAATCAAAATATATAATTATATAATCAGCTATCTTATATAAGGTATACCTATATCTTAATTTGTTGTACGTACCTACCATATTATAATAATATATATATATAATATATAGTTGTTGATAGATAGTATATATATATTATTTTATATTTTGTCAAGTTTTGAATGGTCCATTTAACTAAAAAATAACGGCTTACAAACTCTATCCCACCTAAATATAACTATAAATATAATTTCCATTCTACGAAGTTTTGTATTATTTTATTATCATATTTAAAATTCCTCAATTTGTTTATGGTGAATGTTGACCAAAACAAGCCATGGGTTATGGGTGGCTAAATTATAGCTAAATTATATATGTGGTTAATATTAATTAGTATATATTTTTAAATTAAATATAATATGACTTAATTACTTACAATAATTGCGACACTATAATTGGTAAGTTACAAAGTTATATATTATTATATACAATATATGATAGTTGATATTTACATATTGTTGAACATTTCAAATGTATTTCCATATATAATATATATGAGTCAAGGCATTAATATATAATTATAAAAATGTCAAGAATCTATTAAACACATTTTCTATACTTATTTATGCCACTATATTTTTGTTTTTAGTATCATAGTATCTTGCAGACAATATTTATATGAATTATAGTCTTTAAGTTCGTTTAAGTTAAAAATATAACTGTATTTATTACATATTATCTTAGCTTACTAACTAAAGTTGTTAACTTAACACCTGATGCTAAACTGGCACTACAGTACCTATAGCGGCTAGCACTCGACACTAGGTATAAGTAATCTGTAATACTAGTTGATTCGAGGATTACTGAAAATAATAAAACCTGACCTATATATGTATAATGTATGTATTATGTGAGTTCAAGAAATTTTATAGTTTTTACATTAATATATATATGGATAATAATTATAATTATTCAAAAAATTAAAATAGAATAAATTAAAAAAAAAATTACAGTTTATAATTTATATATATAAAGTTAAACGGTTAAACAGAAAACAAAAATTTAAATGGGTATATAATGCTTACAAATTTAATAATGTTAAATTATATAAAAATCAAATAGAGTTTGGACGTACTGCAATAACACTAAACATTACAATTTATTATATCACATTTAAACACCTAAAAATGTAAAAATAATAGTTTTTTACCCATTAATTAGGTAAAATATTCGTATACCTATATGGCTATATCGAATATTATTTATATATATAATAATATATAGTTGTGTTTGAGTGTTCATAATTAACGTATAAATTGTATGGTATCACTTAAATAATGATTCAATAAATAAATTATCGCCTATATTAAAAATTTTAATTTTTTTTTCCAACTTTTAAATAAATTAATAATATAATAGCTTTGAATCATTTTTTGATTATACCTTTTGGGTCGTTCCATAATTATTTAGATTTTAATAATATAATGATCATATTTTATGAATATTATTCTACATTTTCATTAATGTTGTCATATGATTAACATATTTAGAATATTACTATATTATTTCATTAATGATTTCATACTATCAATATATTAAAAATATCATTTAAACAATTCATATTTAATAGCATAATGATGATAAATTCCGAATATTATTTTATTATTTCGTTTTTGATGTCTTATTATTAATATATTAAAAATATAATTTAAACAATTCATAATTAATAGTATATTGATGATACACTCCGAATATTATTTTATTATTTCGATTTTGAAGTCATATTATTGATTCTTTCATAATATTATTTCACAAAATAATTATTTGATAACTTATTGATGTTTATCTTAAAACATTATTTTTATAATGAAGATATGATATCAATAAGATATCATCATTACGAAAATGCTATCTGGGAAGTGCATTCGTATACGATTCATATCTGTCGTCGTTTTACTCGATCGCTGCACAGTAAATCTATTTTGCCGGCAAAGATCACCCAAAATTGAGTGTCAAATTCAAGTGCTCACATAGCAGAACTCACTCTTATACGGATTTCAGCTTACCGAGGATTTTTATTACCGAAAACGTATACTTTCGTGATAAATAAAATTGCATCATCGCTAGTGAACTCACCAATACACTATAATTAACAGCCATCTCTTGAAATAGTAAAGTACTATTTTGTATATAATAATTACGATACATTTATAAACCAAACGTGAATTATTATTGATACAAACCTCATACACGGATGCTCTAACCCCCCAGCTACGAAAAACTTATCCATAAGAAATAGAAAACCTTCTCTGGATGACTGGATATCTAACTATAATATCATAACAATAGATACTCATAACCACGTTGTACTATGTGATGGGAAAAAAAAGGTAGATGCAAAAAAATGATGTAGGTTTTGTTCCTTTTATTTAAACAGTTCAACAAAAAAACATAACTGTCTCGGCGACATAACCCGACTAGGCCTGACATGCAATAATTCACATTTTTCTAAATTGGAGGTTAGTTTTTAAATGTGATAAGTGCAGTGGACTGTATTTTAAATTGATTACATGATAATGATAACATTCTTGCTAAACATACCGGCCCCCTTGAGAGGTATTCTCAAAAGGAAGTGGAATAAATAAATAAATAATTTAAACATTTGTAAAAATGGCATAATGGGTAAGTTACAGATAGATTTCAACAGAGTATAAACTATAGTATCATAACAATATAAAATTCACATAAGGTGACACAAAATTTCTTGATTAATAACAAAACAAATAATTGAATAATTGAATTAATTGGCTTTAACCAGTTAACTAATGTTCGATAGGCAGTCTTATGAGTTTATTAATAGGACGCTTTAGCACCGAATCCTTTGTCTTCAGTGTGACAACTCGCACGAAGTGGTCTGCAGGATTGGGGTGCACCTCGAGGATTCTGGCTAGGGGCCACTGAGTGGGAGCCATATTTTCTTTCTTGAGGAGAACGAGATCGTGGACTTGGAGGTTAGGCTGGGGAGTGGTCCATTTATTCCGTTGCTGTAGTGTATCCAAATAATCTTGCGACCATTGTTTCCAGAAGGACTGCTGCAGTTTCTGGATTCTATTCCACCTGGTGAGTCGATTGGTGGGTGTTGGCTCAGGAATGTCGACTTCAGGTAATGACATAGGAGCTTTACCTAACAGGAAGTGCCCGGGAGTCAGTGCTGAGTAATCGGTGGCTTCCATACTGGCGGGGCAAAGTGGTCGAGAGTTAAGTTGCGCTTCGACTTGACAAAACAATGTGTGTAATTCTTCATATATAAAGACACTATTTAGAGTTATGCGTTGGAGTATGCGTTTACAAGATTTGATGTTAGCTTCCCAAATACCACCAAAATGTGGCGAAGCTGGTGGGATAAAGTGCCAGTCTATCTCTCTGGGCAAACAGAAAGTATTCAGGGCTGAGTTCAATTGTTGAGAGCACAGCAATTTATACACTTCATGTAGTTTATGATGTGTACTAGTAAAATTCGTACCATTATCACTGTACATTTTAGTTGGATAGCCTCGTCTGGCAACAAAACGTTTCAGTGTGGCGATGAAGGTATCGGCTGACAAGTCACTCACTATTTCTAGGTGTACAGCCTTGGTGGTCAGGCAAATGAAGAGAGCTAAATATGTTTTGTACACAATTCTTGAACGTCCAACTGAGGGCTTAGTACTGAAAGGTCCGGCAAAATCAACTCCACAATGGCTGAACACTGGTGCGTAATTAACTCTAAAAGCCGGTAAGTCAGCCATGAGTTGGTGGGTTTTGACTTGTCGAAATCTGTAACACTTAACACAATCATGAAGAACCTTTCTGATGATGCTGCGCCCATGTACAACCCAATACTTCTGCCGCACCAGAGACATAGTGACATTGAGACCAGCATGCTGGTGCAGAAGGTGGATGGAGCGTACTACCATAGTTGTATACAGATGTGCCTTTGGTAAAAGAACTGGATGCCTCATGTCATAAGGTAAACTAGACTGAGTGAGTCGACCACCAACGCGTAAGACCCCTGCTATGTCAAGGAAGGGGTTTAGGCTGACCAGAGTACTGGATGACTTGACTGGGAGACCCAGTCGCAGCTGATGAAGGTCGAGTGGAAAGCATTCCTGTTGTACTAACCGGATCCATTTTAAGTTGGCTGATCGCCATTCACACACAGTTGGTAATCCAGTTAGACGAAGAGCTACAGGTTTTTGGCAGTTGTGATAGAAACGTAAAATGTAACAAGTGACATGCAATAACTTACTCAAATCCGAGTACTTAGCTAGCAAGTTGGAGTTAAACGCGTCAGCTTCTGTGGTCACATGTGTAGTTACCTGTGGCTTACGTTCCTCTTGGAGAGTTTGATTTGGATCCTCACATTCAAACGTAGACTGTGGCCATGGATTGGGGGGTAATAGCCATTGTGGACCATGCCACCACAAGGCATTTGTAAGAAGTTGATCACCTGACAGGCCCCTGGAGGCCAGGTCCGCAGGATTGTCCTGAGACGGGACATGCCGCCACACCGCTGAGGGACACCAGGTTTGAATTTGACTCACTCGATTGGATACAAAGGTAGTCCACCGGTGTGGATCACTCTGAATCCACTGTAGAGTGATTGTAGAATCCGTCCACAAGTGGACTGATTCTATGTTGATTGTAGACAGTGCCTCTAATAGGTGTTTGGTCAAGGATGCTAACAACGTGGCACCACACAACTCAAGCCTGGGTATTGATTGGGTCTTAAGAGGTGCAACTCTGGTCTTAGACAGAACTAAATGTGATGATGATTTACCGTCAGGAAACACTGACACTAGGTAGAGAGCAGCAGCATAAGCTTGTTCCGAACTGTCACTGTAACCGTGTAGACTATATGTGGTTACCTGAGTGTGTTCGTCATTGCAATGCCGTGGTAATTCAAAGAAGCGAAGAGCACCGTAGGAAGATCGATGATCCGACCACCATTTGATCAGTGTGTCAGGCAGCGGGTCGTCCCAATCCAACTTGTTCTTCCACAGGTGTTGCATAATGATCTTCGCAACGATCACAAGTGGGCTTAACCATCCACACGGATCAAAAATCCTCGCGATTTCCGAAAGTAATGAGCGTTTAGTACATGTTTCACCAACCTTGGAAGATTCAACATGAAATGAGAACGTATCGCGTTGAGCATTCCATGATATACCCAATATTTTGATTGACGGATCCATGTGGTCGATCAGCGTTAGTTGAGTGGCTCTTAGTGCTGTCGGAATGTGCGTTAAAACTGCTTCACAGTTGGTGGCCCACTTACGTAGTTCAAACCCACCTCGGGCGAGCAAGTGTAGTAGCTCCTGGTGTAGCTTGATTGTGGCAGTAATGTCATCTCGTCCGGTCATTACCTCATCCACATAGAAATCTCGCTGTAGCACCGCAGCTGCCTCAGGATGAGTCCCTTGCTCGTCGTAGGCCAATTGCTTCAGGACTCGTAAAGCATGGTATGGTGATGTGATAAGCCCATACGTCACCGTATTTAAGGTATAACTTCTTATTGGACTAGATTCATTTGGACGCCAGACAATACCTTGGTAGACACGATCGTCGGGGTGTACTAAGATTTGTCGGAACATTTGTCGAATGTCTGCGGTAATAACATAGCGAGGTAGACGGAAACGGATTAATATGTCAATTACCTCTTTCTGTAATTTTTGTCCTTTGTGAAGTAGTTCATTCAATGAGTTTCCTGTGTCCATGGTGCATGAACCATCAAACACAACACGAAGCTTCGTAGTAGTACTGGATGGGTTTAAAACTTGATGATGTGGAATGAATATAATCGGACTTGGACTAGTGGACTCTACTAATGTCATGTGATGGGCTGTTACATAATCACTCATAAAATCTTTGTAGAGTTGGTGTAAGGCAGGTTTGGTCTGCAGACTTCTCTCAACTTTCTTTAAGCGTTGAACAGCGAGCTGGTAAGAATTGTTCACTAGCGGTGGTTCTTTTACAAAAGGAAGTCTGACAGTGTAACGACCAGAGCTGTCTCGCGTAAATGTCTCAACAAAATGCTTTTCACACTGTTGGTCTTCTTTGGACATACATGTGAGGCGTGGTACCTCTTCCAGTTCCCAAAATCGGTTCACAAGTGATTCAACTGTCGTGGTACAACACGTGACCGACTTAAACATTGATAGTTCATTGTGGGGTTTAGATAATTTTCCACATACTATCCACCCAAAGATAGAGTTGTGTAGCGACGGCGTACCTTTGGGTCCTTGTATTTTACCATCGAGCATTATATCCAGACTGTATTCAGCACTTATGAGTAAGTCGATTTTGTTGGGCACATGGAATGTTGGATCGGCTAACTCAACCTGCTCTAAATGAGTCCACTGTGAAACATCCACGGCTGCAGTGGGTAGATCCACAGTTATCTTAGGAGACACTAAGGCAGTTAACGTCATTTGTTTGCCATTTGTCCTAGGAGAAATATTGAACGTGGAAACTTGAGATGTGGTTGTAGAAGCATTTGATACACCATCAATTATCATTGGCTGATGCAATGTTTTTAAACCTAACCGACTTGCTAAGGCTTTAGTAATGAAATGTGATTCAGATGCAGTGTCTATTAATGCACGGCATAGTTCTGACCGTCCACTTGGTCCGTACACGCGCACCACTGCTGTTGATAATATGACCGTTGACTTTTCTCTTAAGGCACCATGATTAACTGCCACAGTGTCTATTCCACTAGATGTCGATGGTTGTGTCTTGAGAGTCAACGTGGGCACTTCAGAAGTATTGTTTTCTCCCTTAGAGTCACCAAAATGTAAAAGTGTATGATGTTTACCACCACATTCTTTACATGTTTTATCAGATGAGCATTGACTGGAAGAATGTGAGGCCCGTAGACAATTTATACACAATTTGGCCTTCTTAGCCAATGCATGTCGCTCACTCGCTGTTGACTTCATAAATAAATTACACTGATAAATAATATGATGCTGTGAACAAATATTGCACGGCTGCTTATTACCTTGTGCTGCAGTCACAGCATGAGTTGTTGCTCGACTGTTGCACTTGTTGGTAAGCTTAGATCTGGGTGTACTGGATGATTGCAGTTGTAATAAATCTAACACGTGTATTCTTTTCTCCATAAATTTACACATTTGTAACCAAGATGGAGACTCATAGGCAGATGATTCAATTTCCCATGCTTTTCTGAGTTCACTTGGTAAACGGGATGATATAAGGTAAATTATAATTGTATCCCAAGACTCAGTGGGTTGTTTTAATACTTTTAATGCTCTAAGATGTTTATTTGTTGTATCAACCAATGCCTTCAAGGAGCTAACAGCTTCACTCTGAATGTGTGGTTGATTGAACAAATGTTGTAAGTGTACTTGTAGAACAAGACGTTCATTATCATAACGGTTTGTCAACAAAGACCAAGCCTCCAGATAATTGTTACCAGTCGATGATAATGATGCAATTACATTAGCCGCTTCTCCTGATAAACATGATTTTAAATAGTGCATTTTTCTGGTGTTGTCAATGTATTTATTAACGTGAATAACAGATGAAAATTGGTCGTGGAAAGCATACCAATCTTCCAATTTTCCTGTGAATGTAGGCAGGTTCATGGGAGGTAATCTGATGGATTGTTGCCCTTGTTCGCTAAGTGCATTTTCGTTTTGAGGTTCGTGTGTAGTTTGCCTTAAGTCTAATGTACTTTGCAAAATCCCCTTGATTTTAATGAACGTCCGAGATACCTCTTCCAAGGCGTCAATCATTAACTCAACCTCAGAGTCCTCGACCAACAAGGACAGCTCATCGTGTGCATTTGCATACGTTGTAAACGCACTTTCTGCAAGTTCTAAATGCACTTTTATTTCGTGACTCGCCAGTCCCTCCATTGTCAATGTGGTGACTATGTGTAACTTTTTCCTTATCAGCTTTTCCTTGTTTGAGAGAGTTTTTCGTAAAGTTGTCAACTTCTCCTCCATCTTGAATCAATTAGGTAAGTCAATACAAAATAGACGGAAAGCCGATTACGCGATTGTACAACGCACGACACAGACGGAAACGCGCATGTAACGCGTACGAAACCGACGACCGATGTATACGCGAATGTAACGCGCACGACACTTAGAATATGACCGTCGGACACGCGAATGTAACGCGCACGACAATTAGAATATGACCGTCGGACACGCGAATGTAACGCGTACGAAACCGACGAACGATGTATACGCGAATGTAACGCGCACAAATCTCGAATTCATATCCTGCTCGAATTGACCAATAAATGGTGGGAAAAAAAAGGTAGATGCAAAAAAATGATGTAGGTTTTGTTCCTTTTATTTAAACAGTTCAACAAAAAAACATAACTGTCTCGGCGACATAACCCGACTAGGCCTGACATGCAATAATTCACATTTTTCTAAATTGGAGGTTAGTTTTTAAATGTGATAAGTGCAGTGGACTGTATTTTAAATTGATTACATGATAATGATAACATTCTTGCTAAACACTATGTTTATTATCTATATTCAGATCCGTTCGAAATATTTGACGTAGTGTATCTATTACCTATTGGCTATTGTAACGTGGTATTCATATCAAATTTAATTCTAAATGTTCAAACAGAAATACTTGATATTTAAATCAGGGACTGGAACCTCACCGAAAAGAACCGGTTTTGGAACCCTTTGAATAATTTTGAACCGAAACTTCACACAAACCCTTATTTAAATTAATTTTAATACCGGAACCTCACCGGAACCCATATTTAAATTAATTTAAAAACCTGAACCTTATAACGGAACCGACACTTTTACTTGACAATTTTTTTTACATAAGTAAGAAACCAAATCTGGTAACATTTATTTTATTTTTAATAACTGAAAAAAAAAATCGAAACAAATGTTGGTTTTTCTGAGAACCGAATAGGAACCGAAACTGAAATTTTAGTTATACTTTGAACCGAGTAATAATTGGAACCATAAAAATCATCAATGTTAAAGTCCCTGATTTAAATAACACAATTTACTCATCGGCATAGGCGCAATTTCAACTTTTGATTTGGAGGGGCTTAGCCCCCTCCCCCAAAGGCCCCCCCATTTAACCAAAAATTTAAGTATTCAAATTATACGCACCATAGTCTTAAATATTTTCAAACATCAATACTGCAATAATAACAACACCGACTATCGAATCTATAAGCAATAGGTAATGCATTCAATCAATAATTATAGATATTTTTGTGTGTGTTATGTAGAGCCAAGCTGACGTATAATAAATAATAAACTGATTTGATTATTTTACAAAAGGATTAACTGCCATAATATGCCTGTATAAGTTCTTATGATGCCATTAACAAGATTCTCACATCAGAGGAAAGGTTTACAATTATATAAATTACAACGATAACAATTAGATAAACATTTTCTTGCACAAATCAATATAATTATAATATTTAATCTATCAATTTATAATTTTTTTTGTTTATGTTAGTCTATATTTTACTTATCAATCTAAGTATAGTATTTGTGGAATGATAAAAATAATTTTACGACATCATGATATTCATAATAATTTATACCTGCCTACGTCCTACATATAAAAGAATTGCAGGCCTGCTATAAGAAAAATAAAGAATATTATGTGAAATAGTTTAACAAAATTAAAATCACCATTCAAATTTAAAACAATGGTATTATATGAAGTATAATGTTTTATTTAAATCTATGTAACGGGCTGTGACTACGTACATATTATAATAGTAATAATATATAAAATAATATATTATATTATGCTGTATTAAGTATAATACGCTTATAATATAATATATTATATTCAATAATAGATATAAATGCTGCAGAGGGCACGTAACCCAATAATAGTAATAATATATAAACGTCCGGGCGGCCGATAAGAGTATAGAACGCGCACATTATCCATATTCTAGGAAATACGAAAAAGCCGTAAATAACAAAAATAGATAACTTTGAAAACATATAATCCCAATTAACATTATTTCGTAGAGGACGCCAAAATGACGTCAGGTATACGCAGCTATGTACCATTTTTTATACTAAAAATGCCATAGGAGGGATCTAATAGGAAAACCGACGAAATACGTCGATGGACAAGTGTCCATCAGACGAACACCAGCCAAGACGACGAGCACTAACAGAACAGCCACAAAGTCAATACTAAGTCACAACCCGTTTACCACAATTTTATAATTTAATTATTGGACTTAGAATATTTTTCGTGTTAAATAAATACAAATAAACTATCATTATACCATCAACTTGTCATTTTAATTCAAAATACCATCAATATTGAGTTGAAGTGGTTGGCACGTTACATCTACATTAGTTTTGACTTTTGACAAAACCTACTGCAGCCCCCTTAAATCACAACGGATTAAAATGCATTGTTGTAGAAACGTTAAGCTAATTATATAATGTGAGTAATGAGATTGGTGATACGTTTTCCTGTGTTTCTGCCTAATCTTCAGAACAGAAATATGATGAACATGGCCAAATAAGCATACAGAGAAACGGGAATTTCCTATAGACCTTACTCCGTTTTGGGAAATGGGGCACTTTTTCATATTTTTACGGAAAAACCCAACCTAACCTTGATGGTAGAATGTATGGATATAAGGAGTATGAATCATAGTACCAATGAAACCTACACGGTTACACGAGCATATAATCGTAATAATTTATTGATATTATACAATAGGAGTAAGAAAAGCCAAATATCATATATTATCAAATATTAAGAACTACCACATTACAGACTACGAGAAGATATTGTAGGAGATATTTTTCTAAAAAAAGTCTGATAGATCTATTAATTGATACGTAGCTCAATATTATACTTTTACAGAAATAGAAGATGACTTATCGGCCATCAGAGGTTGCGCTAACACCGACAATAAAGGATTACCGGCAGGTAGTGCTTACTGCAGCTGTTAAGGATATCGTGATATCTTATAGAATAAGATCTAAGAGTTTTAAAAACATCTGCTCCTGAATTAAATATTTATTTTAAAATTTCAAATAAATTAATGATTTTATTATTAACTGCTTGTATTATATATATTAAGCATAATAATATTAATCTCTACTTTATGTTTAAACTGTAATACAACAAATACTGGCTTTAAAATATTTTGATGATGTTAATACATTCTAATTGATCACAAACAGAAAAGCATAGTAACCAAATAATCGTATGAAAAACTATTACATTTGAAATAAACTATTTACTAATAGAAGCGACGAACGACAGATAATCGGACAGATGGAGAAGAACTCTTACCCTTCCGATGTCTGTGACAAGTCATTCAGCCCAAGTACCAGTTTAACGAAACATCGACGCACACATACTGGCGAAAAACCGTACGCATGCGATGTATGTGACAAATCCTTCAGCCAAATTACCAGTTTAACGAATCATCAACGTACACACACAGGTGACAAACCCTACGCATGCGATGTATGTGACAAGTCTTTCAGTCAAAATACCCATTTGACAAAACATCGACGCACACATACTGGAGAAAAACCGTACGCATGCGATGTATGTGACAAATCCTTCAGCCAAAGTATCAATTTAACGAATCATCAACGTACACACACAGGTGACAAACCCTACGCATGCGATGTATGTGACAAGTCGTTCGCTGTAAATTGTAATTTAACGAAACATCAACGTACGCACACTGGTGACAAACCCTACGCATGCGATGTATGTGACAAATCCTTCAGTCAAAGTACCAGTTTAACGAAACATCGACGCACACATACTGGCGAAAAACCGTACGCATGCGATGTATGTGACAAATCCTTCAGCCAAATTACCA
Source organism: Macrosiphum euphorbiae (assembly GCA_949089665.1). Taxonomy (NCBI): domain Eukaryota; kingdom Metazoa; phylum Arthropoda; class Insecta; order Hemiptera; family Aphididae; genus Macrosiphum; species Macrosiphum euphorbiae. The sequence goes on along the minus strand of CARXXK010000450.1, from coordinate 55,937 downwards.
GTTTAACGAATCATCAACGTACACACACAGGTGACAAACCCTACGCATGCGATGTATGTGACAAATCCTTCAGCCAAATTACCAGTTTAACGAATCATCAACGTACACACACAGGTGACAAACCCTACGCATGCGATGTATGTGACAAGTCTTTCAGTCAAAATACCAATTTAACGAAACATCGACACACACATACTGGAGAAAAACCCTACGCATGCGATGTATGTGACAAATCCTTCAGTCAAAGTACCAATTTAACGAAACATCGACACACACATACTGGAGAAAAACCCTACGCATGCGATGTATGTGACAAATCCTTCAGTCAAAGTACCAATTTAACGAAACATCGACACACACATACTGGAGAAAAACCCTACGCATGCGATGTATGTGACAAATCCTTCAGTCAAAGTACCAATTTAACGAAACATCGACACACACATACTGGAGAAAAACCCTACGCATGCGATGTATGTGACAAATCCTTCAGTCAAAGTACCAGTTTAACGAAACATCGACGCACACATACTGGAGAAAAGCCGTACGCATGCGATGTATGTGACAAGTCGTTCGCTGTAAGTTGTGATTTAACGAAACATCAACGTACACACACAGGTGACAAACCCTACGCAGGCGATGTATGTGACAAGTCTTTCAGTCAAAATACCAATTTAACGAAACATCGACACACACATACTGGAGAAAAACCGTACGCATGCGATGTATGTGACAAATCCTTCAGCCAAATTACCAGTTTAACGAAACATCAACGTACACACACTGGTGAAAAACCGTACGCATGCGATGTATGTGACAAGACATTCTCTGTAATTGGCAATTTGGTGGCACACAAGCGGAAGCACAAGGAACACTGATTGGATTTATCAATGGTCTATAATTCAAGGTTTATATAATTTTAACATAATATTACTATGGTACCTATCACTTTCAAAATGTTAATTATGTTATGTAAATTGTTGTATGGTACCTACATTTGTTGTATTCAAAAATAAACACATATTTTTGTATATTTTTCAATGTTCATTTTATATACACATTGTATATTTTGGATTTAAAAAATATTGTCAAGTTAAAATTATATTGGAGCCAATCTCACTGGGGATGTACTTCGTATGAATAAGTCAATGTCCATTGATTTTTTTTTTTAATTACCTTTTGAGTTTTGTTATTGTAATATATAAATAATACAAGTCTTGTTAATAATAAAAAGGTAAAAAGGGACTTCCAATATGAGTATAAGTACTTGGGTGTGGCACATATAATGTAATTAAATCGGCCATATATAAACGATTAATATTATAATATAATTCTCATATAAGTAGATCACATAAAATATAATAAGACGTTGTAAATACACAGCATATTACAATAATTGCACCCCATCATCTAAAACATGATGACACAACAATTATTATGTACACCAAAATCAATCATATAATATAAAAATTATTGAACAATCACATCCCGAATTATACAGGAAATGATGTAACAACAATAAAAATATACATAAAAATCTCCCCAAATTATATAAAACACACACACATACATATAGGATAGAATAGTTCATAAGACGCATCCATACACACTGTAATAAAACAATACGAATACACTACAAAGAATAGCTACACCCTATACACGGATGGTGATGCTGCGACATGCGACGGCAATTATGATACGCTTATATAAGTACCGCCCACACCAAAGACACAGAGCAGATAGATCAGAGACGGCGTTCAAGGAGCGGAGCGAAGAGAAGAGAATTGACCAGTGTCGTAGCGTCGTAGTGTTATCATATATCCACATAGCCGCAGTGCCATTTTTCTCTACGCCACACATCTACGCATAAATTAGTATTCATCTATCTGCCAAGTTTTAACTTAACTTATATTTTACACTCACGTCTCACACAAATATCCAAACACCTAAGTACTAACTCATATCGTTACGTTCATCTTCTTACATTTATAACTGAATCAAATAACGACGATCAACCGATCACTCCAGGCGCCAGGCACTTTATCTACGCCGATGACACAGCGATAGCAGTTCAAGATAACAACTTTGAAGGAGTAGAATCTAAATTAGAGGCCTCACTTAAAACTATGACAAAATATTACCAAAACATGAAACTGAAACCTAACCCGACGAAAACTCAAATATGTGCGTTCCATCTGAAGAACAAACTAGCGTCTAGAAAGCTGGACATCACCTGGGAAGGAGTTAAGTTAGAACACACAACCCATCCTAAATATTTAGGCGTTACCCTTGATAGATCACTCAATTTTAAAGAACACTGTGTTGCCTTGAAACGGAAAATATGCGCTAGAAACACTCTATTGCGAAAATTGGTTAGCTCAAAGTGGGGAGCTCAACCCGAAACAGTTAGAATCTCGGCACTAGCTCTATGTTTCTCGGTGGCTGAATATGCATGCCCGGTGTGGGGAAGATCAACACACACTAAACAAATTGATACTGCTTTAAATGAAACGGTTCGCATTATAACAGGATGCTTAAAGCCAACACCAGTAGACAAATTATACCTTCTAGCAGGAATAGCTCCGCCACATATACGTAGACAAATTGCAAGTGACATAGAACGGACGAAACAGATCACGGATGAAAGGCACCCGATGTATAACACACAAGTGGAAGGATTCCGACTAAAATCAAGAAAGAGCTTTCTAAAATGCACTAAGAAATTAGAAGATGACCCACAGACATCAAGATTAAAGTTATGGGAGGTAGAAAGCAAGCAAAAATTTGAAGAGAAGTTACCCCCGGGACATAACAATAAATGGATGGTCTGGAGAACACTAAATCACCTACGTACAGGAGTCGGTCGTTCGAGGGAGAACCTAAAAAAATGGGGAATAAGCAATGTGAATGAAGACATGAGCTGTATATGAGGAGAAGTCCAGACAATGTCGCACCTCCTAAACTGCAATGAATGTCCAATCAAATGTAACGTAACAGACTTACAAGACGCAAATAGCAAGGCTATAAAGTTGGCAGAATTTTGGAGCGATAAAATTTAAAAATTTGAAAACACAACTCATACGTTACCTTTTAGAACCACCCATTGTTACCATTAATATAATTACCATTATTTACTAAGTACATTATTCCATATGTTATTTTATTTTATTTTATGTATACCAGTTGATTTTTTGACTAATTGACTAATTGATATTATGTTTTGTTATTTATAGTTTAAATGTAAGGATGTTTACCTATATATTTAATTACCTGTAAAATGACCTGTCATAACCCCGACTCGTAATAAAAAAAAAAATCATCTAAAACATGATGACACAACAATTAATATGTACACCAAAATCAATCATATAATATAAAAATAATTGAATAATCACATCCCGAATTATACAGGAAATTATGTAACAACAATTAAAATATACATCAAAATCTCCCCAAATTATATAAAACACACACACACATACATATAGAATAGAATAGTTCATAAGACGCATCCATACACACTGTAATAAAACAATACGAATACACTACAAAGAATAGCTACACCCTATACACGGATGGTGATGCTGCGACATGCGACGGCAATTATGATACGCTTATATAAGTACAGCCCTCAATAAAGACACAGAGCAGACAGATCAGAGACGGCGTTCAAGGAGCGGAGCGAAGAGAAGAGAATTGACCAGTGTCGTAGCGTCGTAGTGTCATCATATAGCCACATAGCCGCAGTGCCATTTTTCTCTACGCCACACATCTACGCATAAATTACTATTCATCTATCTGCCAAGTTTTAACTTAACTTATATTTTACACTCACGTCTCACACAAATATCCAAACACCTAAGTACTAACTCATATCGTTACGTTCATCTTCTTACATTTATAACTGAATCAAATACGTGTTAACTTTATTAAATTCCTTTCCATATTATTCTTATTTCCTACATAAAAAATACATACTTCAATTCAACTTAACAAATCATAAATCATCAATAGAAGAGGTAATAAATAACGTGTATCTAATCCACAACTCGAGAGTCACAGAAGACAAGCATATTCACATCCAAACAAGGTAAGTGCGCACATATTAAAATTAAAGCATGCACTTAAATAATAAACACACATATACATAATAATATTTAGTAAAGGGAAATTCTATAAGGTAAATTAGAGGCTCCACATATTAAATATAATCACACCCCACCAAATAAATAAAAACGTAAGATTCATTATCGTGCCATCGGGCATTACATCTCTCTCTCTAATAATACAGCCCCTAATCCCCCACCTCTTATATTTTACCCATTACATTATCAATGCGGTATTTTTTATAATCAGTACATAGTATTTTTAATTTAATTTGTACACGTTTTAATATTTATATGAACTTATAGCAGATAATTATATATTTGTGATGAATTAAAAAAATTGTGACGGCTGCGGATATTGGTTTGAATAATTTAGACATTTACAAATGATACTGACCACCTATCAACAATTCAAAAACAAATCATAGTTACTAGCAAATAAGAACAATAAAAAATTCTCAGTTACAAATAAATGGTTACAAGATCTTATAATATAATATACTATTATTATTATTATTTTTTGCTTGTTAGGGTTGAGGCTTCAACTAATAAGGTAATTATCCTGTGGTACTGTTGGGAGCGTACTGTAGAATTGTTTACAAGTGTATGTTTGTTTTGGGAGAATTTTTGATTTGTAAGTATCTGCACCCGTAACTATCTGCCATGCCCGGTAAGGGGATGATGACCTCTCTCTCTCCAGACAGATGTCTACTCGGAGATAAATGCCGACCATGACCGAGATTCGAATCGGCGACGGTACTCATTGCAACCAGCGCCTTAGTTCGCTCGGCCATTTCATTTCCCAAATTATCAATTAACATTTAAACAAATTAAACAAGGTTGTTAAATGTTAGTACGTATTTTGACTTTAAAATTTTAAGACAATAATTCATTGATTAACTAAACCTTTTTTTTTACATTTAAATACTTAACTCTTGATTGTTTTTGATCAATTATGAATTAATTTTACGACTAATTAGACTATTTCTGAGCAGTGGCGTCATTTGGGGGGGGGACAAGGTGGGCATTTGCCCCTGTCTGATTTTAAAAGTGGCTCTATGGGCCGGTGCCCAGTTGTTACCGTTTTACCATTATTATATATTATTAGCGCAAAAACATGCCTATTTTATAATATTTTCAGAAAATATTATACTATGTACTAAGAAATGATTGTCACAATGATACATTTTTACTAATAATATTGATAGTTGGAAAATATTTATATTTAGACGTATGCGGGGACGTACACATTGTATGTAGGTATGTATTTAGGTATGTTTGTTTGTGTGAGTGTAACACATTAATAATTATTATCATCGTAATCCCGTATAGTTTTTATTTCTAAAATCTAAAATGAATACCTACAAATTCTAAAAACAACACCCGATTGGCACACTTATTAATTATCATTGTCCATTGATCCCAAACTTCAGTTAACTTACGAGTTGCTACAGTCGTGTATGGTAAACTATTCAACTTTTCTGCGTATTGTGTTAATTTAGTTGTGTACCTTATCCTACCTAAATTAAAATTTATTTTTTTCGTGAAGCATGTTTACATTAATCTTTCAATTTGAGTAAAATATAACTAAAAAATAAATGGGTGGTGTGGCTAAAAATATAAAATTGCCGCAAACCACCCAAGAATCGAAAACAATTTCTGGTAGGTATGTTTAATAAAAATACGAAACTTGAAATAGTAAGCAAGCAAAAAATAAATATTATAATTTAAAATAATATTAATTTGTAGATATAATATATCGTATAGGCGATAAGTGATGAATCAGGTAAAATTGATTTATAGATGATGCAGTTGATATATTTTCAAAAATAAAAAAAAACGAAGATATCCTTTAATAAGATACTAATATTTTTGTTTATCAATAAATATTGCCATAATAGTTCGTAGACTTTTAAGTTTTAATTGATATAGGTGTACAGTTGTTTTTATAAAATATCTGCCACCTTCTATTTAAAAATGATTATATTACCTACCTAGTTAATGAAAAGGGTAGCATAAAAAAATGTAGATAATATAACGGTCGAAGCGAGCGGTTTTTTTTTTACCTATTCGGGCCGTTCAAAACCTTTGCCCCCCTCAATTGAAAACTGAAATGACTCCCCTGTTTCTGAGTTTTAACTGTTTTTATTTAATTATTCAGTACCTATAACAGTAATATGATTCTTAAACCTGAATCTTGCGTTTCTCATAGTTATGGAACATACATACAAATATGGACCTAACCTAACACTGGATGTAATGTTTTAATATCATTCGTATTACTAAATAAACTAATACAATTACTATTGAAGTGATTACTTCTTAGTGGACTTGTGAGACGTAAACATTTAACCCTACTAAGGCGCATGCGCGTCGTATACCTACTACCAGCGCCCCACTCCACTTAACTCTTATAAAGTTAGCAGCATAACTATGCCAGACACATATATAATACACCCAACAAACGTGTTGGATTACTCCCAGACTTTGATGAACTTTTTTTTTGTCGGTAGAGCTTTAGACACTCTTGTGCTGCCATCTATACTCCAACTGCACAACTTTACGTTAATGTGTTAATGTATATTGTACAATTTATTTTTTCTATGCTTTTATTTATTATTATTATTATTATTATTTTTTTTTTTTGTATTATTCTGGTTGTAGTTGTTATTCGTTCTGTAACTTTTGTTTTTTTCTCAAACGTTTGATATAACGTTTGAGGACCAAGGTCTATAATAATAACAATTTTTCTATATTTTTTACGTACGAAAATCATAAAAAAATAATTCAATATACGTTGGCGTTTGGGACGGTATAGACGTATATATAGTTCAAACTTCAAAGTCAGCGAGATGAATTTGAAAATCTTTCAGCTTTTTATTTTTATTTTTCGTGAGTTAGCTGGCGTATAAGAATCTAAACACAATTGGATACATAATTGTATTTTTAACATGGAAGAATTTTGATTTATGTTTTTTATACGGTGCGTGAACTGTTAGAATCCATTTTATTTCCCAAATCGTTTAATTGTATATCAATATTGTTTAAAACAAATTATTTTTCCTTTTTGTATTAATTAGATAACTCATACAATATTTTCGAGTCTTAAGACCATCGGTATCTACAAAATATAACTCGCCTGTTACCCACCAAAGTACACTTAATATTTTTGTAAACATGGAGGCGAATTTTGTGTGACCTCCTTCAACGATGGTTGCTCGCCGTTTGAATCCGGTCTTGTAACACTCTATACTTGAAAACACATACATACCTATTTTAAGTATCTAATGTGTAAATGTTTTATTAGACGACATGCATTTAATACATAATTCGAGTCATCGACACATCACTCGCCACGCCTTGTAAACTTCTTTTGTACATATTTTAACATAGATATATTTTATCATCCACCAAATCTGATCGGTACGTTAGCGTGCAAAAAATGGACAAACAATGGGTTTTACTAAATATAGGATTAACGTATGGATTATCTTAGTTGTTTCAAACATATTTTTACCCGAGTAAAGGAAAACTATAGAAAGTATATTTGATGTATACAATATTTGTTTGCAAATATTATAAGCTAAAGTATAAATGTATAATACATAAATTATTTCACCAGTAAAAATAATAGTATTTTTAAGAATAAAAAGAATAACAAACAACGGTTAGGTAATTTATTATGGGGGTAAGTGCGTTATTATAATCGTTATTTATTGTTGAAAAAAAAAGAAGTTCTGAGAAGGTGCAGTGTATAAGGCAAATACATAAATCAATTAGCTAAGCCACCGTTGAGAATATAACCTATATTTATTGGCCATACGTTTATTATGGTTTTTGGAATTTAATGATTGATTGTACTGTAATTTTTAAAAAACAATGACGCACGAAATAAGCTTATTTATACCTATCTAGTTCACCTGCTTTCCATACATCCGACACAGCATGGGTTTTCGTACCGTAAGTGGTAGTTGGCACTTATATTAGGTAAAGGTATAACACTCATTCAGACTTGTACAGTTGTAGGTGTATACTTTAAACGCAGTTGCAGGTTTACGAGCCAAGCAATCGTTTAAAACATTATAATAGCTGCACAGTCTAGCTAGGGTTCTCATAACTATTCTTTTTCCCGTGACCGGGCATAATAGATTCGACCAAGGGTGTGCATCATGCCGCTTGTTTATTTAAAATATACTACGAGCACTTGCGCGATCAATCATAAAATATGGATATGTTATTCTAAGCTTTTCTCGTTATTTTATCATATGGAAAAATGTACCATTATACTTTGAGTAGGTATACGTTCATACAAAATTTAAAATACATTAACACTTAACAGTCCACTCGAATAACTCAAAATACTTTAACACACATTGAATAACATAATATATACCTATCTATAATGCATTAATCTTCGCTTTCGAGATTAAACAGTAATTTACAAATTAAATATTAGTCTACATTATTATTATTATTACTCTACAATATTAATATTATTCCACAATCGGGAAGTACAATATGATATAATCAGAAGTTCAATAAATTACAACTAATACGCCAAGTTATCATAATGTCAATTCATTGATCAAATTAAAATATATATCCTAAATGAATTATGTGTGAAACGTTTATAAAAATCCGTGTCTTATAATATAATATGCGGAGGAAAGAGTATATTATTTGATATTTTATTCAACAATGTATCGTAAACAACTGTCCCGCGGGTCCGTCCAAAGTTTTCGACAGACACGGATGTATTAAATCCAGACGATCGGTATGCTCTATAATCCTATCACGGTATAATTATACTGACTTAACTAAGGTGCAGTGTCGTAAGACTCGTCTTAAACAGAGATCAGCCAGTGAAACGTGTGAAATCGTTATGTTTATTATATATAAATAAAGGTACAAGTTGAGTAACGGTCATCAAAATATAAATATCGTTTCGATGTCACATGATGGCTATAGTATTTCGGACGTACATCCATAGTATTACTGCAATTTTATTGCAAAAGCAGGTCCGTGTCTCACCAAGGGGCCTATTCTTGAAATCATACGGATTGGATCCGTATACGAACGATTCACATGATGATTTCCGTATACGAACAAAAAATCGTATTCTTGAATATTTTTCGTTCGTATACGAATCCGCGTTCCCCAAATCGTTCGTATGGGAATACTATCCTAATGGTACACAGCGGCAACGTCCCAAAATATGTCGTTCATCGTGGAATGTAAAATAAATTCTATACAAATATTGTGAGCGCTTACTTATGTTACTAAGAAATATTATTATTTTATATTCATTTTTATAGTACCTATAGGTACTAATAGCTTTGCCATTTTTTTTTTCATTTTACCGTTTTATCTCACAACAAAATGTCGTTTTAATTGTTGTAAGTTTTAATAACAATGAAATTATAATAAAATATGTGATTTAAATAAATACAAATCGAAGAATCGAAGGTCAATTAAAATTAATAGGTATACAATAACTATATATTATATACCTAATTAATATTGATTAATTACTATATGATACCTACATTATATAGAATATTATTATTATTTATTAATAGGTATTTATAATCAATGATACAAAGTTAATGCTTAAACAATAGTAAGCTTATTCATTTTATATATAAAAAATAAATAAATTAATAGGTGATGCTCGTTCTATGAAAATATATCCGTTTTATGGATTTTTAAATATTCATAAGAAATGTTTACTCTGCGTAATTTTTTGACAATTTTCAATTTAAGGGAATAACATTTGGACCGTTTAACCATTTTTAAGTCATTCAACACTAAAATTCAGTTTTTTTAATTTAATTTTAAGATTTAAAAGTGTTTTTTGTTCAAAACTAAAAAAAAACTGCATTTTTAAGCACATTGATTTTAATTTTTAAGGTATAAAAGCAGTTTTTAGGGAATTACATTATTTACATTCCTATCTATAGTTTATTACTAACGGGTGTTATTTATCTAATTACGTATGTTATATAGGTAACTCAATAACATATTATAATTATAATATTATAATAATTTTATATAAGTATAAACTCACAATTGAATTTAATAAACGATCATGATAAAACATTGTGGTACTTAGTTTATTCGTATACCGAAATATGTTTCCGTATGCCATACCCCACTCGAATGAATCGTACGGATCTTTTTCACACTACCGAACACATTCGTATACGTAAATATTTCAAGAATACCTATTTTTTGGATCGTGTGGAAAGTCGTGTGGAAACCACTATTTCCGTATACGGATCCAATCCGTATGATTTCAAGAATAGGCCCCCTAGTCACCTGATTCTACTTTGTGATTCTATCCCGTTATCCTGCTTTCTCGGTGACTATCTCATGATTACTTTTTTAGATTCATTTTGAGCGGAGCGATGAATTTGTTGGTTTTACAATGATGTGTGTGTTTTTTTTTTTATATTATTATATTTTTTATTTTTTTTTTTTGTGTCTGTCATCACGTTTTGGGACAGTAAAAGTGCTTAGATTTTCTTCAATAGTACCTTTTCTGATAGGAATGTGAATTAAGTTGTACTTTGGGGGGTCAAAAGTAAACATTTCACAGTAGTTTTCACAAGCGCCGGGAAAAACAACATAAAAATTAAGGAAAAACGGGAATTTTTACGCAAAATTGGTTTTCCAAAAAATCGATTTTGGTTTTTGGTGTAACTCTAAAACAAATGAAAGTATATACATGGAATTTTCACTGGTTGTTTATATTTGCATTTTCTATACACGATAACATTTTCAAAATATTTTGATTTATATTGAACTGTTTAGGGACATTTTCATTTTCCATTTTTTTTTAGTTTTTTTTCTAAAAATATCAATAAAATTTTATTTGTTGGTTGCGAAAGCTTGAAAATTTAAAAGAAAGGTCCTAATATATTGTTTCAAAGGCAGATGAAAATATTAAAAATCCTAAGTCACAATTTTTTTTATAAGCATTTAAAGTTCAAAAATTGTAAAAATATGGAAAAATCACGAAAATTAGCGAATTATTTTGAGTTAAGAATTCGTAAAAATTTTTCTTTTTAAATCTAAGATTTGAAAATGTAATACAATATTACTCATAAGTTTGTGACAAAAATAAATTTAATTGCTTAACAGTATTTAAAATGTTAAACACATGTAATTTCTAAACGCATAAAATCTCATAATTATAAAGAGATGAAAATATTAATCAGTACCTATCTACTTAAAATAAATACGTTTAACTTCTAGTTTTGTTATGGAGCATATTATACACGTATAGTTATTAGTTATCTTAATATCTTATAATATACTTACGAAATACAAAATTTAGTTTTTGTTGACTTAGTGACAAACCACAAGCAATCAAATCATTTCTTCTTTTGGCTGAACGTTTCGAAGCCCCAGATTGAAATTTACGTTTCTCCATTTAATAATGTAAAAAACGAACAATAGAAACAACGTATAATAAGTAATAACTAATAAGGTAAACGAGAACACGTATTAACAAATCGGGTTTATGACGAATGAATAATGATATTTTCAGTGTATTTACCATAGAGTAATATAGTAATTACTCTATAGTCTATGGTATATACGTATAATTGTGTACTGATTGAAGTATTCCTCAAGCCAATGAGAACTCAGGTTTACAGTTCTAAAAATAAATACCTCCAAAATCCCAATTGATATAGATAATCATATAAGCACCGTTGCACCGATAAGACGATAACACGAACGTTGAGACGTCACGAACAATATGTTTTGTCCGTCTAAACTACTACACTGTATTTATGTTTGATTATTTTTATTTTATAAATTAACTAGCTCTAAGTATAACTCGGGGCCCGTTGGAATCGCTGAGAGTGGGTACCGATTTTGGAGACAATGAATTATAAAAGTCGCAAAGGTTGTAAGACGAAAGTTTAGGATTTGTGATAAGGATTAGTGATATGGATTGGAGATAAGGCTAGACGCTTTGGCGGGAATGTTAAAAGTTTGAGTGTCTAGCAATCCGTCACAAACGTTGTAAATGGATAGGCTGCCAGGCTGGATACGATCTCCAGGATCACCTATATAGAGTATAGCTGCACATAGAGTGGTATGTGCCGTAGCATGAACGGTGCTTTATCTTACCTATGTAAAAAGTGTAAAGTCGAAAACCGTGTTGGAGTTTCTAGCAAGTCAGTCATCTAAAGTCAAAATCTATTAACTTTCAAGTTAGCCACTTAGGTAGGCAATCCGACTTCGTCGGATCGCGGACTATGTGCCACAGCAAATCAGGTAGGCAATCCACCTGCGGTGGATTGCAGACACGACATCAAGCGGCTATAAGTGAAAACCCTATCACACAACTTACGAAATTATTTACGAAAAATTCAAACTATATACATACAAACAAATATGATATGTATTTATTGTGTGATATAATATAACAATGAACATTTTGAGAAATGTGCAATTATAATTCCTAAAAAATATTAACATATAGGTAGGTAGTTAGATACATACTATTATATTAACCAATACATATAAACATGTACCTATAGTGTAAATATATTAATTTTAAAAAAAATTGCAAAAACCTGCATGTTATTTGTTAAAGTGTCTATCAAGTCAATCATCACCGTTTAAGACGAAACTAAAATGAGCAATCCGTCTATCACCTATATATAGTAGGTATATCACATAGAGTGGTATGTGCCTTCGCATGTCCGGTGCCTTTTCTTATGTAAAAAGTGTAAAGTCAAAAACCGTGTTGGAGTGTCTAGCAAGTCAGTCATCTCAACTCTCAAGTCAAAATCAAGATTAACTTTCAAGGCAAACCGAAATAAAATACAAACTATATTTATATAACAATCATGGAAATTTTAAAAAATATGCAATTTTAATAATTCCTAATAAAACAAATATAATATGTACCTATTTATTGTGTGATATAAAATGATAATGACTTTAAATAATAATAATGTACGATATGTTCCTGTATTATTATATTATTATTTAATTTATATGAAAAATAACGTGAAAAAAAATGCAAAAAAAATCCTGATTTGGGCGGCCGTGTAAACCATATGGCATTGACGGTTTCAATGCCTGGACGGCGTACGACGGATATGAACCCGGGACCTACGTGTTTCCTGCCTAACGCCTAACCTACTCGGACACAGTTTGAGATATGAAAGACAGTGAAAACATCAACAATTAAGCCGTGCGACTACGGAGCGACGTAAACCGATATTTCCGATGTACATCGATGTAATCGCATATAATTCGCTTGTAATACGCGCATCTCCCATATATATATTAACGGGGCGTGTGAAAAGCGTTTTCCGTTAATAATTATTAAATCATAAGGAAAAATTAAATTATACACCTATATACATGTATATATACGCGTACGGCTGGTCGGTCGCCGGCGTAATTTCCAAACGCGATTGCGAGGCGAACGAACCGATTTTGGGGGAAAAGCGCATATAAACGGCTTCAAAAAGACTCGATTCGGACACAAACGGGTGCGAATAGACGAAACGGTGGGAGAAAAGGAAAAAATCGGCAAAAAAGTCCGGTCGGGAGTGTATTTATTGATCGACATTGCACGAATATAAACCGCACACCGGTGGCTTCGAATTAAGTATATAAAAGGGCGAAAAGATATCGTGTAAAAACAGCTAATTTTCCGAAAATCGGCGAAATGATAGGAAAAGAGGTGATAACGAAAAACGTTTTAAAACCGACCGCCGCCACTGCGAAGGTACGCGATTGGTCGCGCTATAAGGAATCGACGGGACACGGCCGGCGGGCTGGGGAAACGGAGCAGTGCTTCATTTTTTACGCCAAGGGTTCGCTATAGCCGGCGTTTTCCTTTCCATTGGACCCCAATATTATCAGTCAGCTGTTCTTCATTTTATAGTATTAGACATTTGTAGTTTGTACATAAATGGCAGATGCACATTACAAATACAGTTCATATTACATTTTATAATTATGATTTTTCTGTTAGGTAGGGCCCCATATAGTCATACAGATAAGGGGGCCTCACTGGCTAATGCCAGTCTGTTGCATAGGCCAGTCCGACCCTGAGTTTGTCTACCTTTAACAATAAAAAAATCTCTACCGGAATGTCAAATCAAATTTTTATGAGCGTTTGAAATTCAAATTTTTACAACATTGGATGTTCACTCGATTTCTCATGTAGCGATTTTCTTATTTTGTTGTAATTCATAAACGAATAATTGTAGATACATGAAAATTTCACTGAATGTTTATATTAGCATTTCCTGTACACCATACAATTTTGAAAATATTTTGACTCTTTTTGAGCTGTTTATGGACATTTACAGCTTTCAATTTTTTTTAGTTTTTTTTTCTATAAATATCAATAAAGTTTTATCTGTTGGGCCAAAAAGTGTAAAAATTTAATACAAGGCTCCTGATATATTGTTACAATATCAGTTGAAAAATATTAAAAATACATAGGCACAGTTTTTTTTTATAAGCATTTAAAGATCAAATTTTGACAAAATTTATCAAAATCTCGAAAATTATTAATCATTGTAATTAATAAATTATAAAATGTTCAGTTTTTATAGCTAAGGATTGCAAATTCAACACAAAGGTTCTCGTAAATAGTTCATACTGTAACCAAAAAATCTAAAAAATATATGAACACAGTTATTTTTTACAGACATTTTAAATTCAAATTTGGACGAAATTACATATTAAAAAACCTAGAACAACTATTTTAGTTGTTTTGTTGTGATTGAATAATATTATTCGTGGATACTTGAAACTTCTAAAGTGTACTATTATATATCTATGATAGTATCACGGTTTTTGTTGATGTATAACGCGTTATAAGTACCTAGTGGATATTGTGATATGATTAATTTAGAATTTATTATAGGTACCTACCTATTATAGGTCAAATTTTGGTTTAGTACCATAGATATGTATAATGTATATAATAATATGTCTTATACCTAGACTGACATACTGTCTCCGCTCAGAATCGTTTTTCTTATACAATGATATTATATCGTTGAATTCAAATTTAATATCATCCATTATACAGTGACCCACTTGTAACCTACTGTACAGCAGAGCGACACCCACTTGCCCACCTTTTTTTATCTTACTCTTGAGGTAAAATAAATAAATAAAATTACAAAATTGCAGTTTTTAGAAACATAATATTAACTGCCAAATCACATAATAATTCCATGTGACTATTATATACATTTAACTAGTCGTAGTCCAATATAATATAAGACCGATCAAATTTGAGTTCAACATGTAAAAATTGCTTCTTTTGTAGCTTTGTAAGAATGACAGGAATGCCACTATTCTTCTTGAAGCTGTCTGCGTAGCACCATTCGTGCGAATTTCACATTTTCTTTTTATTTATAAGCTGTAACACTTCGGATTGATCGTCGAGACGGTCGTATGACTCCTACGACAGTACTATGCACTTTTTCCATGAAATAGGGATTCGTTAGTTTGAATTATTGAACCATTTATACTTACCTATATTTATTTATTTGATTGATTTCAAATCGTTGACATCGACATTTGTGCATAAATTATACCAATCTATAATCTTCGTTTTACTTATAGCGCAGTTGTTATAGGTAAACGTAAAATCTCTGATGACCGACATTGATTTTATGTGCCAAACCAACAACTCAGAACCACACTAAAGTTCTATTATTTCTGTTAAATATTCCTAATCCGTTGACTTATCCATTTGTCAGATGAAAATAGTTGAACACGATTATCTTTTATTATTGATCGATACATTTGACAACCTTTCTTGTCACATTTTAGAGTTAAGATATTTTTTATACATGTAATGTCCCAGTGGAATAATGTTTCTAACTTAAAATATGACATCAAATTTTGATATTTTTGTTTCACCGAATAGGCTGATGGTAATTATAAAGATTTTATAAAAATTGTACAACATCAATTATAGTGTTTTTGTATATATATTATATATAAACATTATCCAATATGTATGTTATGAAATTTTTTATAGAATAATTCACTTCAAATGTTTTACATTAAAAATAATTAAATTAACATTAATTCTCAATAGTCATGCTAAGATACTCTCTTACAACTACAAAATTTCAAAATCGTTACAATAATATCTGTAATAATATGGTAATATATTATTTCTATTATTGCTCTCCCTTTCATACATTATCAGACTCATCTGTTGGTCATGTATTCGACATCAACCAAAATAATTTGTTTTTTATCACAGATAATATTTTTTACTACAAATTTTAAAAATATGTCATAGATAAACGTATATGCTTTTTGACAAGATAAAAAAGAGTTTTCTTAAAATAGATTATTGTGATTGTTATTATCAAAATATTCTTTGAGTTATTGTAGATTTTTAGAAATTTAGATCATTTTTAGTTTTTTAAAAGACTAAAATATTCAACAGAGTAATATAAAACACATGTTTGAAAATAAGATTCAAAAATGCACTTGTTTTCTCTGCTACATATTACAATATAGTGGCAAACTATACAAAGGACGGTCACATTCTCTCGGTGAATGGACGAGTACATAGTATAATTTCCTTTGATGTTTATACAGAGTTAATACTGTTGTATAAGCAACTGTTTACCGTTAGAGCAACGTAAAAAATATTTTTAATTAAAATTTGATGAACATATGAAATAATATGTAAATATGACCAAAAAGGTAGGTTGGTATAGATAGGTAAGATTTCGGTAAGAACGAGGCATATTTGTATTTACCCACACAATGTGATATAAATAATTGAACTATTCCATTTAAGTATAAAGACGTTTGTAATAATGACAAAGAACCAAACAATCAATATCGGCGACAATTCGTATTTCGAACTAAACATAGTACCTATACTATACGTCTGATAACACTGTAAATTTGATTCTTTCGGGATAATACAATTTGCGATTCCGTCATTTTACATCTACGACGCTCACACAATCACAGCACATACCTTGAGCTGGGCCCAACGCATAATTTACGCAAACTGCAAAGTCATAATATTATCACAATCTTATATTAAAATAAACGAATTAAATTAAACCACCGAGCACCGTTGTACCAACGCGTGACTACGCGGTCGAGCTAGTAATATTTTACCGGTCACATCACTCGAAAAACACAAGGTATTGGTGCCAACCTTGTATTTTTCGGGTGTTAGTAAACGTGGTATAACAGGTATGTGAAGTCCATTTTTAATTTTCCAATTAATATTTATCACGTTTTTATAGCGAATATACATTTTTGGGGCAGCGTCCAAATGGTATGTACACTGCAGCTGAAAAATATAATCCACGCGTAGAATATTGCACGCAGTGCCGATGATAAAAAATGTGTTCGGTCGAAAAGAAAGAAAGCGAAAACAACTCGAATGAATAATTGTAATAAAAACGTATAATAACTTACTTACAAACCATTATTCGAATACGAATCCCAGACTTTGTATAATATTATATTAATATACAGATTACACATTCACGCTATATACAGGAAGATTGTTTTTGACGTGACGGTATAACGCACTCATTGTATTGGATAATTTTTTTC
Organism: Macrosiphum euphorbiae; assembly: GCA_949089665.1. NCBI lineage: Eukaryota > Metazoa > Arthropoda > Insecta > Hemiptera > Aphididae > Macrosiphum > Macrosiphum euphorbiae. The sequence goes on along the minus strand of CARXXK010000450.1, from coordinate 38,229 downwards.
TTTATTCTCATAAATTGAAGTACTATAACTTTGAAACTTAATTAATTGTTATTATTTTTTTTTTTTTTTTACTTTTTTGGATGGCACCATACATTTTTAATGAATGAATATGTCATGTAGTGTTTCGATGTATAAAAATGGTACTTCGAAACTAGTAGTTAATTATAGCCATAACTTAAAACTTTAAATACTTATATAACTTAAAAGTATTTAAAGTTTAAAAGAATAGAGTTATGGACTAAAATGTTGTAAGGGTGCTTACCCCTATTCCGCTCCACTCCGCTTATCCAAACTTTAAATAATAACACGTGGTGCAGCTTTAATCCATTTCTGTGGCTGGCCATTTCCGCGGAGATTGCTGTCGTCCCCTCGCCCGATGTGCACCAAACCATTATTAAGCAACATTATATATATTATTTTTTATATACAATAGCCATTAAACTGTACCTACTTTATATTGTCCAAAAGAAAAATGCAAGTGTCTTTATACACTTTTAAATTACGACAAAACGTATAAAAAATAAATACCTACGACTTGCATGTTTAATTCTTTGATTATTCGATTTAAATTCGTATTTACTATTTTCATTCTATTATATTTAAAAAAAGGCGAATAATTCGACGCCGGCCAACGTCCATTAATAATTATTAGGTAGGTACCTACTACACCTTAACTCAATCGACCTACACCTCACTCGGCAACGGCACTCGAATATTTCAACATAATTTTATTAAAAAAAAAAAAAAAAAAAAATAATGACTTTTTATCGTGGAGAAGCCGCAAGCGTTTAGGTGTACACATCGATTTAAAATGAAGAGAAAAAGTAAACAATTAATGACCTCTATCCAACGATATTCAATACAAGTAGGTATATATATTAATTACATAATATATATCGTATAGTAAATCTTCCTTCACGCGCTCGTGTACTGGCTACCATTTATTTTTATAAACGTTACCTTGGATTTGGGTTAACGTTATATATTGATATCATTAATATAATTCCGACAGAAAAACCAACACGCATGAACATTAAATATATATACATATAATATGTATGGTTATGAAATATATTATGGAAATAATTTAACAAAACACGTATAATGTATAATGTACCTACGCGCGAGGGAGAACTGCCGGTCCAGAACGATTTGTTTCAATTTCAACTCAAATCGTTTAAATATTTTAATGTCCACTGAAAAATACTGATCTGTCTTACGCGACTAGTGCGAAACGAAATAAATTACGCACTTGCGAGGCATTATGGATTCGTGAATTATGAAAAATTCCTCCAGCAAATAACGACGTGCCCTGCACCACCTCCCACACACACAGTTATATTAAATATATTATATACCTACACGTGTGATTTAGCCGAATCGCCCGACGTTTAAAAGGGTACGTACGTGCACTACATAGTAATTAATAATAATAATATATTAAATATCTATTGAAACAATAATAAAAGTTTAAACATCAAACTGTCATCTCCACGCATTATATGATTATTACTTTATTAAATAATATTATTATTGTTCTAATATTTTTTTTTAAACACCACAATTTGCAATATGCATTTCACAAAGATATTAAACGAACATTTTAAATACAATTATTTACTTTAATTTATTATCCCTCTGACTGCTAGCTTCAGCCCAATTTTAAGATACGCCTGTGCCATTACATTTTCTATTTAATTTTCTGCATTTTCTCAAGTGAAATAATCAAAGTGGAATTGTTTGTTTTTACAACGGCGACAGCATCGTTCCACAAGCCCACCTGTTAAAGTTCATTAAGATTTTAACGGCAGTAGTTATGTATTTGCTCATGATGTTGCCATGTATATTTATATATTTAACTATGAACTATTATCAGTAATTATTTGAAAAACATCGTGATTGAAATTTAAAATAAATATTTTACTTGATAATTATTGTCTCCAGGAAAAAAAACAAAAGGGAACAATAGCGTTGCTATATATCAACACCCGTGTACACCCTTATGCAGCTATGGTTTTTTTTTTATCGTCATAACTTATTAGTTATACAATGTACATACATGATAACAATTTCATGCCGACTTTACGAATAATAAATTGACGTTTAACCACAGAAGAGAAGTGAGGACATGGCGGTGCACAGTGTACACATTGTTTGGTGTATTTGCGCTTCATTTAAGTCGTTGTTATTTCGATTGTGAATAAGGCGAAAAATATGTTTATTGGTTTTCGTCCGAACCACATGAATAATATGTATACAGAGTGATTCACCAAGTATACTAACATCCATTTTTTTAATAATGTATTTATTCAAGGTATGATTTTGGAAATTTGTAAATATATGTTTGGCCATTTTGGCAGCATATTTTGAAATACTTATATTTTTTATACCATTTAAGAAGCATATCCTGCATATGGCAATAAAAACTTATTTTTTTCATTGAGAACAAAAAAATAATGTCTGTAAATTGTTAAGAAGGTGATTTTCATTAAAAATGAAAATATAAATTATATATAAATATAAATTCAAATATAATGGAGTAGAATATTTATTTGTTACTATTTTATAATTTGTAAAGTTTGTCTGTGGAAATAAATAACTACTATAGATTCAAATATACAGATTATATTTTTGCAATAAATTTTTACAAACTATTATTATTTATTAACCTCAGTAAATAAATTATAAGATTTCAAAAACTATGATTTTAATATGTACCTACCTAGGTTTTCAAAAAAAATCATCGGTTTATCATTAATTATTTACAGTAAAAAGGGTGGTTTTAATTTGAAAATAATAAGACGATATTTCCCCAGGTGACTCTTTAAAGAATAGGTATAGAAAATCTAAGTATTTCAAAATATGGTCCTTATGTATACTTAAAAATCTCGAAATCAGAAATTCAATATTAAATGAAAAAAGGGGAGCGAGCATGTTCGGTGAATTAACCTGTTTTTATATTAATTTACGCACGTTATTTTAGGTAGGTAATTTAAAAACATAAGTGCCTATTTCTGGTGTATCCTTGTAATTTCTTATCAATAATATACCGTGATGTGATTGGCACAATTATATAAAAAATTCATGTTTTTTTTTAAGTTTTTACTTTTTTTAACGACAACATACATTTATAATTTTATAATTTTTGTATTCATTTTTATGAACAAAAATCCAATTTCTATATATTAGTTATAATTATTTAAAGTTTGGATAATCCGAGTAGAGTGGCACACGGGAACCCTGCAAAAGGTTATTCCACTACTCCGCTCACCATAACTTTAAATATTCATAATAAATTAACTATAGGTACTCGTTTGAAATTAAATTAGTATTTATCGAAGACCGAAGTGCCTACTTTGAGAAACTATTCTACTTCGGAATAAGAAATTATAAATGTATGGTGTTTTTAAAAAAAAAAATAAAGATATAACATTATGGGGGAAAAAAAGTTACAACTTTTAGAAATACTATGGGTAGGTAGACACTTAAATGGGTCACCTCGTGTATAATATAGGAACCTACACACACACACACACACACACACACACCCTCATATTTGCACAAAACCTAAATGATTATAAATTGACATAATATTTCAGTCGAACTGTTATTGGAACAGTAATATTTAAAATTGACATTATGATTACTATCAACATCCACCAAAACACAGTGATGTTTAGCATAATATAAAAAACTCACAAGTATAACGTAACCTGCATCAATTTCGTTGTATCACAGTATCATAAATAAATATATTGATCGTATTGGATAGGTGGTTTTTATTTTGAAAAAAATATTATTGGATTCACTTTTTGGTTTTACGACTCTGTTATACGACGTGCCAGCATTTTTAGTGTACCTAACGCATTATTGCTGACGTTCGGCACCATCGACGGCGAATCGTAGAGGATCGGCGGATTTTACACCTGGTCGATTTAAAATGGTAGGCAAAGTACCTACCTACTATAACGCAGTGCACACGCAATATAACAATAACAACAATGATAATAATAATAAAAAAATAAATAATAATAAAAATAATAATAATAGGTTCATTGATGACTATAAAAATGAAAAAAAAACACAATAAACTCGCGTATATATATATTAGTATTATATGATAAATATAATATATTACTATAGGGCAACTCATATGGGGAGGGCATATGTTGTATACATATCAATCCGATCGTAATAAAACGATCGATAAAGTATAATACGAAATAATTATAACTCGGAGCGTATAAACGATTAAAATGTTATGTACTCGCGTTAAACATAATAAGTAATAAGTAATAACATTATAATATTATTACTATTAATTATTATTATTATGGAAACGATTAAAAGCTGGAAAAGGCGGCGTACAGATGCCCCACGACACACGTATATTATAATTTATAATAATACGTCATGTATAGGTTACTGTGCACAAGGTACCTGCCTGGTTCTTATAATAGGTAATAATAATATTATATTACAATATAATATGATCGCGTTGTGACGAATCGCTGTGGCGGCGGCTTCGGCGATTTGGCTTCGGGCCGAAATATCGGTCGTCGAGCAAGAGGCCGGAGCACACCATGTAGGCTATATTATTATATTATATTATATTATTATTATTATTATTATAATGCCGGGCTATAATGGGTACACCGCGGCACTACAAGCATTTCCACGGTCCGGCACGATATATTTTACACGTATAGGCATACAACGTCGTATTATTATATTCATCGTTGTCGTATAATATCCTACTACAGGTGGCGAGGGTACTTTCATAACAATGCGGGTATTGTGTGCCCATACGCGTAATAACTAATAATACTGCTCTCATAATTTTATACAGTACCTATGATATAGTATAGGTACGGCGTTGTGTTCCACAGCACGACTAGTCATCGTCAGGGTGGCTGAGGAAGTAGGGGCTGCAGATGCAGACACCACGCGACGCAGCGATCCAATCGGATCCCGGAACGACGACAGTACACAACGACGGAGACAGAAGGAAAACTGGAAAACCAACAACGGCGAGGAGCACCCTCCAGTACATCACAAGGAGAAGGAAGCTCAGTACGAGACTCGAGGCCGGCTGGCTATCAAGCCGGGCCAAGAACAGATGAACATGACTTTCCGACTGGCGGGCACCAAAGCCGGGTCGGGAAGTCAAGAAATGCGAACAGCGGGCCTTAAGCCAACAATGTAATCTTTTTTTTCTTAATAAAATGTATGAATTATAATAGTTTCAATGTGCACCCACTAATGGACTAATCAATGGTGTAAAAATTAAATTATAAATGTACTACCATGTATTTTAAATTTAATAAACGATGGCGGCGTCGCGGAAGTAATGCGAAAGCTGTTCCCGCGACGCCGTCGGTTCAAACTGAAAAAAAGGTACGGCGTTGTGTTATATATTTAATATATGTGTGTGTATATGCCGAGTTCTGACCAGTTTGGCTTTGGCAGGTGGTTGCCAGCGTGTGTGTGTGTGTGTGTGTAGTCAAGTTCCTTTGTGCGCACGAGGACGTGCTGGGAGGCGCTCTCCCGAGGGCACCACCATCACCTATTTAGGTACTTACACACGATATTATTATTATTATTATTATCATCATCATCATAACGCGGTACGCAATAATAACATACACTTTTAATTGTTATCTATCTCCCGAATCGTTATGGGTACCTACGATATTAATAATGATTATTTTACATAATATACATTATTATTATACCTAAAGCTGGACGGTCTCTACGAATTTATTCATGCCATTACATATAGACATATGTGCGTGCATACTATGGGTTAACGACGTATTATAATATTATATTACAGGTAGGTACGTGGTGACTGGTGAACCATTGCGGGTTGATTCTTGTATAAGTACAATATAGTTGGTAGGTTAGGTTAGGTTAGGTGGTCACGTGGGGAAATTCGTATACGGTAGATTATTAACTCACGCATTTTCACATATGTCCGACCTGCATCATATTATAATATTAATGTATCGTTATTCGGTACAGATTTGCAGATTGCAGTCCGTTCTTATAATTTTATTATTACTGTCAGAAGACGACTAGCTGGCAAGTTATATTTTTCTGTTGTACATAATATAATATTTTATTTTTTAATGCTTTTATCTAAAATGTATCCGGAACATGTCGACAGAAGTTTCGAGTGCTTTGATCTTTGAATACATATGAAATGTTTATATTATGATCTAAGGCTATTCAAGTAAAGTTCATGTTTATGTATTATATCTAAGACTGAATAGTAAAAACGAATGAATTTATTACATTTTTGTTTAATAACGTATTTGTAATATAACGATATTAAATACAAATACATAATATCGATGAAATGCATAAGACGTATTATATTATGTATTATACGTCCATGATGAAATTATACAGGTTGTGATAAAACCACATCCCGTGTTTCAACGGTAAACGGAAAAAAAGTCCCCGGTAAAAAAGTCCCTGTTAATAAAATCATACAAAAAAACATGATTGTACGTAATTATTACATTTACCTTTTACAACATTTAATAATTATATGTTACAGGTATATAGGTATATTTTACAAGTTACAAGATACAAAAAAATTTACAAAATTATGTGTTACAGGTATATGTGTAGTCATATTTTTACAAGTTAAAGAAAAAAAAAAAAGGTGGGCAAGTTTGTGTCGCTCTGCTGTACAGTAGGTTACAAGTGGGTCACTGTATAATGGATGATATTAAATTTGAATTCAACGATATAATATCATTGTATAAGAAAAACGATTCTGAGCGGAGACGGTACGTCAGTCTAGGTATAAGACATATTATATACATATCTATGGTACTAAACCAAAATTTGACCTATAATATAGGTACCTATAATAAATTCCAAATTAATCATATCACAATATCCATTAGGTACTTATAACTCGTTATACATCAACAAAACCGTGATACTATCATAGATATATAATAGTACACTTTAGAAGTTTCAAGTACTCAGGAATAACATTATTCAATCACAACAAAATAACTAAAATAGTTATACTAGGTTTTTTAATATGTAATTTCGTTAAAATTTGAATTTAAAATGTCTGTAAAAAATAACTGTATTCATATATTTTTTAGATTTTTTGATTACAGTATGAACTATTTATGAGAACCTTTGTTTTAAATTTGCAATCCTTAGCTATACAAACTGAACATCTTATAATTTATTAATTACAATGATTGATAATTTTCGAGATTTTGATAAATTTTGTCAAAATTCGATCTTTAAATGCTTATAAAAAAAAACTGTGCATATGTATTTTTAATATTTTTCAACTGATATTGTAACAATATATCAGGCTCCTGGCCTTGTATTAAATTTTTACACATTTTGGCCTAACAGATAAAACTTAATTGATATTTATAGAAAAAAAAACTAAAAAAAATTGAAAGCGGTAAATGTCCGTAAATAGCTCAAAAAGAGTCAAAATATTGTCAAAATTGTATGGTGTATAGAAAATGCTAATTTAAACATTCAGTGAAATTTTCATGTATCTACATTTGTTCGTTTTTGAATTACAACAAAATAAGGAAATCGCTACATGAGAAACCGAGTGAATATCCAATGTTGTAAAAATGTGAATTTCAAACGCTCATAAAAATTTAATTTGAAATTCTTATAGACATTTTTTTTTTATAAAGGTAGATAATCTTTTAAGGAATCTTGTATTACATTTTCAAATCTTAGATTTAAAAAGAAAAATTTTTACGAATTCTTAACTCAAAATAATTTGCTAATTTTAGTGATTTTTCCATATTTTGTCAATTTTAGAACTTTAAATGCTTATAAAAAAAAATTGTGACTAAGGATTTGTAATATTTTTCATCTGCCTTTGAAACAATATACTAGGAGCCTTCTATTAAATTTTCAAACTTTCGCAACCAACATATAAAATTTTATTGATATTTTTAGAAAAAAAACTAAAAAAAATGGAAAATAAAAATGTCCCTAAACAGTTCAAAATAAATCAAAATATTTTGAAAATGTTATCGTGTATAGAAAATGCAAATATAAACAACTGCAAATTAAGAAATATTATATACATATCTATGATATTAAACAAAAAATTGACCTATAATATGTACCTATAATAAATTCCAAATTAATCATATCATTATATCCATTAGGTACTTATAACGCGTTATACATCAACAAAAACCGTGATACTATCATAGGTATATAATAGTAAACTTAAGTTTCAAGTACCCACGAATAATATTATTCAATCACAACAAAATAACTAAAATAGTTATTCTAGGTTTTTTAATATGTAATATCGTCCAAATTTGAATTTAAAATGTCTGTAAAAAATAACTGTGTTCATATATTTTTTAGCTTTTTTGGTTACAGTATGAACTATTTATGAGAACTTTTGTTTTAAATTTGCAATCCTTAACTATAAAAACTGAACATTTTATAATTTATTAATTACAATGATTGATAATTTTCGAGATTTTGATAAATTTTATCAAAATTCGATCTATAAATGCTTATAAAAAAAAACTGTGCATAAATATTTTTAATATTTTTCAACTGATATTGTAACAATATATCTGGAGAATTGTATTAATTTTTTACACATTTTGGCCTAACAGATAAAACTTTATTGATATTTATAGAAAAAAAAGGTGGGTAGGTGGATGTCGCTCTGCTGTACAGTAGGTTACAAGTGGGTCACTGTATAATGGATGCTATTAAATTTGAATTCAATGATATAATATCATTGTATAAGAAAAACGATTCTGAGCGAAGACGGTATGTCAGTCTAGGTTTAAGATAAATTATATACAAATCTATGGTATTAAAAAAAAATTGACCTATAATAAATTCCAAATTAATCATATCACATTATCACAATATCCATTAGGTACTTATAACACGTTATACATCAACATCAATAACAAACCCTGATACTATCATCGATATATAATAATACACTTTAGAAGTTTCAAGTAGGTACCCCGTACCCACGAATAATATTATATAATCACAACAAAATAACTAGGGTTTTTAATATGAAATTTCGTCCAAATTTGAACATAAAATGACTATAAAAATAAACTGTGATTGTATATTTTTTAGATTTTTCGATAAGATAATTAACTACTTACGTGGAATCTTGTTTTAAATTTTCAATCCTTAGCTATAAAAACTGAACATTTTATAACTTATTAATTACGATGATTAATAAATTTCGAGATTTTGAAAAATTCTGTCAAAATTCGATGTTTAAATGCTTATAAAAAAAAATTGTGAATATGTATTTTTAATATTTTTCAACTGATATTGTAACAATATATCAGGAGCCTTGTATTAAATTTTTACACTTTTTGGCCCAACAGATAAAACTTTATTGATATTCAAAGGAAAAAAAACTAAAAAAATTTGAAAGCTCTAAATGTCCATAAACAGCTCAAAAAGAGTCAAAATATTTTCAAAATTGTATGGTGTATAGAAAATGCTAATTTAAACATTTAGTGAAATTTTCATGTATCTACAGTTGTTCGTTTTTGAATTGCAACAAAATAAAGAAATCGCTACATGAGTAATCGAGTGAATATCCAATGTTGTAAAAATTTGAATTTCAAACGCTCATAAAAATTGAATTTGACTGTCCGGTAGAGATTTTTTTATTGATAAAGGTAGATAATCTTAGAAGGAATCTTGTGTTTCATTTTCAAATCTTAGATTTAAAAAGAAAAATTTCTACGAATTCTTAACTCAAAATAATTTGCTAATTTTCGTGATTTTTCCATATTTTGTCAATTTTTGAACTTTAAATGCTTATAAAAAAAAATTGTGACTAAGGATTTTTAATATTTTTCATCTGCCTTTGAAACAATATATTAGGAGCCTTCAATTAAATTTTCAAGCTTTCGCAACCAACAAATAAAATTTTATTGATATTTCTAGAAAAAAAACTAAAAAAAAACGAAAAATGAAAATGTCCCTAAACTGTTCAAAATAAATCATAATATTTTGAAAATGTTATCGTGTATAGAAGATGCAAATATAAACAACCAGTGAAAATTGCATGTACCTACGGTCATTTGTTTTAAAGTTACACCAAAAACCAAATTCAATTTTCTGAAAAATCGATTTTGCGTAAAAATTCCCGTTTTTCCTTAATTTTTCTTTTGTTTTTCTTGGCTAAAGAGGTACTACTGAGACATAATTGTCGCTTAAAAAATTAACTATGAGCCACATTATTTCCTATAAATTTAAGTAAAAAGATATATTTATTTAAATCAGAACAATTAGGTAATAAATTCTACAATATAATCATATGTTCCAAGGTAAAGACAATGAAATGTATCTACATATTATTTTTAATTTGTCATACCTATAGCCTATAAGTGTATTTAAATTTGTCCAATTTTGTTATTCGTAGGTTATCAATTTATCCAATACTAGGTATATATATAGACGTTCATCATTTTTACCAACTAGTTAATTAGGCAAGTTAAAATTAAAATTTACATTTTTATAAAACAATATTTACACTATACACCAATAATATATGAAACTATAATACTTGAACTAAAGTGAATGTAAAATAGGGAAGGCAATATATCTTTCCTTAACAGAAAATAAAATGATTTTATTTTTAATTTCTGTAATTTTCCAATATTTTAAGTTTTTTGATAAATTTTGAACTATGAATATATTCAATTTGCTGGATCTAATTGGCTTATCATATAATGGGCACTTATTTAAAAATTCAATCCAAATAATAAGAACTTCTTTGGTAGAATTATAATGTGCAATATTTTTAACTTGAACAACTTCTCCAGTATTTGTAAGAACATAAGAATCTGATGATGAACGTGTATTAATGGTTATTTTATTGTGAAGAATTAATTTCAAATATTGAGGCTCGCATGTATTTTGTATTAAAGGGCCATTACTATGTTTATAACTCAACTTTGCAGCAATAGGTTGATTACTTATATGATTAACAATTTCATTTGTAGTTTTCTCTTGGTATCGTTTAATGACCTGTTTAAGTGGCTTTTCGTGTTTCCTTAACATTTGTTTAAGAGTTTTCATATAGTTTTCAAAAACAAAACAACTACATGAATCAAGTTGACCGTACCGTTGATAATCCAAGCCAATATGTGTAAGACCGTGAATATTATGGGAGACCATGTGCTTACCATAAGTTTCTGCAAATTTAATTATTAATTATGACGAAACCAATATTACTGACGACCCTGGGAAAGCCAAGATAATAACAAGGAGAGGTTGCAAACATCCAGAACGAATTTTAGACTCGTCTAAATCTAGTGTATCCGTAATGTTTGCTGGAACAGCCTCCGGGTATTTATTACCACCCTATGTGGTATACAAAGCGGAAAACTTATATGATAGATGGACAGAGGGTGGGCCTAAAGGAACTAGGTATAATCGTTCCAAGTCTGGATGGTTCGATGGTGTTTTAATATGTTTTATTTGATTTTATATTAACAAGTATGTTATTTTGGTTTTGTTATTGTATTAAAAGTTTTTTAATACATACACTTATTTAAGTCAACATTCACATTTTTTTTAAAAACAATTATTAAGTCCCAAGTTAAATAATATCAAAGTTAACTTGAATTTTACATAGAAATATATGGGTGTCCCAAGTTACCCAAAAATCAAGGTAACTTGGGACAAGCATATTTTTTAAAAAAAAAAACGGGAAGGGGGGAGGAATCAAAAAAAAAAAACATATGGGTCTCATAGTCTAAGTCAAGACCAGCATTTTTGTTCATTACCATTATTAATATATTTTTAAAACTTTTCGATCAGTATTCATCCGAAGTTCAAAAGTGTCCCAAGTAACCCGGTTTGACGGTACCTATTGTTTTGTTTCAGTGATACATAGTCTTACAAAATATAATAACTAGGATTGAATGATATAATTCTAAAAAAAAGCTACCTAAATAAATTATCATAATCTATGCAATAAAATATATTTATAGGAGCAAATTTCATATTAAAATAAAACAATAAATAATATACTTTTATAATCCAAAAACCTTTTTTAAGAATATTATAAAATATAAAAATATTAGTTTCTGTACCAGATTTAAATTTAGCAAGTTAAGTTGTATGACATTTTATAATAATTTAGCATTAAAACTATACTAACAGTATAAAATAACTGGTCCACAACCAATAAATTAACCTACCTAATAATATGGATAGTTATAAAATAATACATTTAATAATAAAATCAAAAAATATAAAAAATAAACTGGTTGATATTTAAAATATGTATAGACATCATGGAATAAATTTATAATACATGCATTTCTCAATGCTAATATCGAATAATATTGTAATTTATTTTTGTGTTTCATAATATAGATTCCAGTGAAAATACGGATATTTATGATAGTAATCAAGATATGTTGTACGTGCCTCCGATAAATCCCAATGATGGTAATTTAAAAAAAAAGGTTATATTTACAAGTGTTAATCTTACTTAAGTAATATATTTACCTAAAATTAAAATGAATTTATACTATAGATCGTGTAAGTTGTAATGAACTGCTGTGTGGAAAACAATTATGTGCCTCTCCACTAAATTTCAAACATTTGGAAAATGACAATATTGGTAAATACTAACAATGACTGATATTTACTTTTTTATATAATATTAATTTTCTTAAATGCACCATTTTCAAAAAGATAATTATAATGCCACAAATATGGCTTAGGTAGTAAAAGTTAATAGGTACATTTAAATTGCTGTTTAAACTTTAAAGTTATTATCTAATAATATATTATTTTGATCTTCACATGCCTGTACTCTCACATTTTCACTAATACAGTTCTTAATTATTACAATATAGAAAATTCTTTTGAGTTATTCAAACCTTGATTATGTATTTCATATTTATTAAGTATAAAGTTGAATAATAATACCTAATACATCATTATTTAAGCCTTATTTAAGAAATATGGTTGGTGTTGTGTAAATCAATCATCAATTTTTATAAAACTATTGTATCATATTTTCCTATTGTTATTTTTTTTATCTATTTTTTAGATTGTTTAGAAGTAATCAATAGTCCTGTTGGAAAGTGGAAAGTACAAGATGGAGCAGCAGTTACTATTGCAGATGATTCATTAAATTCCTTAAAAAAAAAAGATGCTCCAAATTCAAAAGTTCAAGTTAAAAGCAAACTATTTGCTCAAAGCGATGATGATGACGTGCTGGAGAAAAATGCTGGTATGATGATATTATTTACCATACTTGTAATTATTATTTAAGTAGAATTTCTATGATTTTTAAATTTAAATATATTTAATAATTAAAAAAATACAACTTAATAATATTAATAATACATACATTTGTTTTAAAACTATCTACTATATTTTTTTATGTTGTTTCTTAAAAAAAAATTATACATAGATTTTGAATTTGAATTATTGGACATTGCTTATAATAATATTATTGCTATTACTACTATTCCCATTGTGTAAGACAAAAGGTATGAATTTATATTATATTCTATAATTTTAATTAAAACTTATCCATTAACTTTAAGTTCATTTTTCTCTGAAGGTAATAACAGTAAAATGGTACTATTGGATAGTGAAAGTTTTAAGCAAAGTCTTATTGAACCTGCAGATGTAGTAAAGGTGGATGATTTTAATAGTGAGTTATTTATCTATTATGTTTTAAAGCTGTAATGCTGTATTTTTTTTTTTTACAACTAATAAATAATGTTATTAACTTGAGTTTAAATATTGTACCTAATGATTTAATTATAATTCAATGTGTTATATAGTGACTGCATTTATTGATGTACTTAATTTTATTTTTTTCAAGGACTCGATGATTATGTTAGAACATCATTTACCAATTTAAAATATGATATTAAACATTTGGTATATGTATCAGAATCAGTTAAGAAAATGCTCGAAAATGTTAACAATATCTGTTCAGAACTGGGTGTGACAAAAAACTCTAATTTGACTGCTGTATCTGTATTAAATAATGAAAACCTCCCTATATGGCTATATCTAACGAAGAAACTATAAACAATTTTGAAATGTTACTCGAATCTTCTGCTTATAGAGATAAAGTTGTAAGTATCAATATTTAGATATCAATTTAACCTATTACTTAATTTCAAAATTGTATGTTTTTCTTACTGTCTCATCTTACTCGGTGTTCTTATCACGTCCGAACGGCCGTCGAAAACAACAATATTTATAAATATAAATTTATTAAATCGATGAAATCGATGAAATGCATAAGACGTATTATATTATGTATTATACGTCCATGATGAAATTATACAGGGTGTGATAAAACCACATCCCGTGTTTCAACGGTAAACGGAAAAAAAGTCCCCGGTAAAAAAGTCCCTGTTAATAAAATCATACAAAAAAACATGATTGTACGTAATTATTACATTTACCTTTTACAACATTTAATAATTATATGTTACAGGTATATAGGTATATTTTACAAGTTACAAGATACAAAAAAATTTACAAAATTATGTGTTACAGGTATATGTGTAGTCATATTTTTACAAGTTAAAGAAAAAAAAAAAAGGTGGGCAAGTTTGTGTCGCTCTGCTGTACAGTAGGTTACAAGTGGGTCACTGTATAATGGATGATATTAAATTTGAATTCAACGATATAATATCATTGTATAAGAAAAACGATTCTGAGCGGAGACGGTACGTCAGTCTAGGTATAAGACATATTATATACATATCTATGGTACTAAACCAAAATTTGACCTATAATATAGGTACCTATAATAAATTCCAAATTAATCATATCACAATATCCATTAGGTACTTATAACTCGTTATACATCAACAAAACCGTGATACTATCATAGATATATAATAGTACACTTTAGAAGTTTCAAGTACTCAGGAATAACATTATTCAATCACAACAAAATAACTAAAATAGTTATACTAGGTTTTTTAATATGTAATTTCGTTAAAATTTGAATTTAAAATGTCTGTAAAAAATAACTGTATTCATATATTTTTTAGATTTTTTGATTACAGTATGAACTATTTATGAGAACCTTTGTTTTAAATTTGCAATCCTTAGCTATACAAACTGAACATCTTATAATTTATTAATTACAATGATTGATAATTTTCGAGATTTTGATAAATTTTGTCAAAATTCGATCTTTAAATGCTTATAAAAAAAAACTGTGCATATGTATTTTTAATATTTTTCAACTGATATTGTAACAATATATCAGGCTCCTGGCCTTGTATTAAATTTTTACACATTTTGGCCTAACAGATAAAACTTAATTGATATTTATAGAAAAAAAAACTAAAAAAAATTGAAAGCGGTAAATGTCCGTAAATAGCTCAAAAAGAGTCAAAATATTGTCAAAATTGTATGGTGTATAGAAAATGCTAATTTAAACATTCAGTGAAATTTTCATGTATCTACATTTGTTCGTTTTTGAATTACAACAAAATAAGGAAATCGCTACATGAGAAACCGAGTGAATATCCAATGTTGTAAAAATGTGAATTTCAAACGCTCATAAAAATTTAATTTGAAATTCTTATAGACATTTTTTTTTTATAAAGGTAGATAATCTTTTAAGGAATCTTGTATTACATTTTCAAATCTTAGATTTAAAAAGAAAAATTTTTACGAATTCTTAACTCAAAATAATTTGCTAATTTTAGTGATTTTTCCATATTTTGTCAATTTTAGAACTTTAAATGCTTATAAAAAAAAATTGTGACTAAGGATTTGTAATATTTTTCATCTGCCTTTGAAACAATATACTAGGAGCCTTCTATTAAATTTTCAAACTTTCGCAACCAACATATAAAATTTTATTGATATTTTTAGAAAAAAAACTAAAAAAAATGGAAAATAAAAATGTCCCTAAACAGTTCAAAATAAATCAAAATATTTTGAAAATGTTATCGTGTATAGAAAATGCAAATATAAACAACTGCAAATTAAGAAATATTATATACATATCTATGATATTAAACAAAAAATTGACCTATAATATGTACCTATAATAAATTCCAAATTAATCATATCATTATATCCATTAGGTACTTATAACGCGTTATACATCAACAAAAACCGTGATACTATCATAGGTATATAATAGTAAACTTAAGTTTCAAGTACCCACGAATAATATTATTCAATCACAACAAAATAACTAAAATAGTTATTCTAGGTTTTTTAATATGTAATATCGTCCAAATTTGAATTTAAAATGTCTGTAAAAAATAACTGTGTTCATATATTTTTTAGCTTTTTTGGTTACAGTATGAACTATTTATGAGAACTTTTGTTTTAAATTTGCAATCCTTAACTATAAAAACTGAACATTTTATAATTTATTAATTACAATGATTGATAATTTTCGAGATTTTGATAAATTTTATCAAAATTCGATCTATAAATGCTTATAAAAAAAAACTGTGCATAAATATTTTTAATATTTTTCAACTGATATTGTAACAATATATCTGGAGAATTGTATTAATTTTTTACACATTTTGGCCTAACAGATAAAACTTTATTGATATTTATAGAAAAAAAAGGTGGGTAGGTGGATGTCGCTCTGCTGTACAGTAGGTTACAAGTGGGTCACTGTATAATGGATGCTATTAAATTTGAATTCAATGATATAATATCATTGTATAAGAAAAACGATTCTGAGCGAAGACGGTATGTCAGTCTAGGTTTAAGATAAATTATATACAAATCTATGGTATTAAAAAAAAATTGACCTATAATAAATTCCAAATTAATCATATCACATTATCACAATATCCATTAGGTACTTATAACACGTTATACATCAACATCAATAACAAACCCTGATACTATCATCGATATATAATAATACACTTTAGAAGTTTCAAGTAGGTACCCCGTACCCACGAATAATATTATATAATCACAACAAAATAACTAGGTTTTTTAATATGAAATTTCGTCCAAATTTGAACATAAAATGACTATAAAAATAAACTGTGATTGTATATTTTTTAGATTTTTCGATAAGATAATTAACTACTTACGTGGAATCTTGTTTTAAATTTTCAATCCTTAGCTATAAAAACTGAACATTTTATAACTTATTAATTACGATGATTAATAAATTTCGAGATTTTGAAAAATTCTGTCAAAATTCGATGTTTAAATGCTTATAAAAAAAAATTGTGAATATGTATTTTTAATATTTTTCAACTGATATTGTAACAATATATCAGGAGCCTTGTATTAAATTTTTACACTTTTTGGCCCAACAGATAAAACTTTATTGATATTCAAAGGAAAAAAAACTAAAAAAATTTGAAAGCTCTAAATGTCCATAAACAGCTCAAAAAGAGTCAAAATATTTTCAAAATTGTATGGTGTATAGAAAATGCTAATTTAAACATTTAGTGAAATTTTCATGTATCTACAGTTGTTCGTTTTTGAATTGCAACAAAATAAAGAAATCGCTACATGAGTAATCGAGTGAATATCCAATGTTGTAAAAATTTGAATTTCAAACGCTCATAAAAATTGAATTTGACTGTCCGGTAGAGATTTTTTTATTGATAAAGGTAGATAATCTTAGAAGGAATCTTGTGTTTCATTTTCAAATCTTAGATTTAAAAAGAAAAATTTCTACGAATTCTTAACTCAAAATAATTTGCTAATTTTCGTGATTTTTCCATATTTTGTCAATTTTTGAACTTTAAATGCTTATAAAAAAAATTGTGACTAAGGATTTTTAATATTTTTCATCTGCCTTTGAAACAATATATTAGGAGCCTTCAATTAAATTTTCAAGCTTTCGCAACCAACAAATAAAATTTTATTGATATTTCTAGAAAAAAAACTAAAAAAAAACGAAAAATGAAAATGTCCCTAAACTGTTCAAAATAAATCATAATATTTTGAAAATGTTATCGTGTATAGAAGATGCAAATATAAACAACCAGTGAAAATTGCATGTACCTACGGTCATTTGTTTTAAAGTTACACCAAAAACCAAATTCAATTTTCTGAAAAATCGATTTTGCGTAAAAATTCCCGTTTTTCCTTAATTTTTCTTTTGTTTTTCTTGGCTAAAGAGGTACTACTGAGACATAATTGTCGCTTAAAAAATTAACTATGAGCCACATTATTTCCTATAAATTTAAGTAAAAAGATATATTTATTTAAATCAGAACAATTAGGTAATAAATTCTACAATATAATCATATGTTCCAAGGTAAAGACAATGAAATGTATCTACATATTATTTTTAATTTGTCATACCTATAGCCTATAAGTGTATTTAAATTTGTCCAATTTTGTTATTCGTAGGTTATCAATTTATCCAATACTAGGTATATATATAGACGTTCATCATTTTTACCAACTAGTTAATTAGGCAAGTTAAAATTAAAATTTACATTTTTATAAAACAATATTTACACTATACACCAATAATATATGAAACTATAATACTTGAACTAAAGTGAATGTAAAATAGGGAAGGCAATATATCTTTCCTTAACAGAAAATAAAATGATTTTATTTTTAATTTCTGTAATTTTCCAATATTTTAAGTTTTTTGATAAATTTTGAACTATGAATATATTCAATTTGCTGGATCTAATTGGCTTATCATATAATGGGCACTTATTTAAAAATTCAATCCAAATAATAAGAACTTCTTTGGTAGAATTATAATGTGCAATATTTTTAACTTGAACAACTTCTCCAGTATTTGTAAGAACATAAGAATCTGATGATGAACGTGTATTAATGGTTATTTTATTGTGAAGAATTAATTTCAAATATTGAGGCTCGCATGTATTTTGTATTAAAGGGCCATTACTATGTTTATAACTCAACTTTGCAGCAATAGGTTGATTACTTATATGATTAACAATTTCATTTGTAGTTTTCTCTTGGTATCGTTTAATGACCTGTTTAAGTGGCTTTTCGTGTTTCCTTAACATTTGTTTAAGAGTTTTCATATAGTTTTCAAAAACAAAACAACTACATGAATCAAGTTGACCGTACCGTTGATAATCCAAGCCAATATGTGTAAGACCGTGAATATTATGGGAGACCATGTGCTTACCATAAGTTTCTGCAAATTTAATTATTAATTATGACGAAACCAATATTACTGACGACCCTGGGAAAGCCAAGATAATAACAAGGAGAGGTTGCAAACATCCAGAACGAATTTTAGACTCGTCTAAATCTAGTGTATCCGTAATGTTTGCTGGAACAGCCTCCGGGTATTTATTACCACCCTATGTGGTATACAAAGCGGAAAACTTATATGATAGATGGACAGAGGGTGGGCCTAAAGGAACTAGGTATAATCGTTCCAAGTCTGGATGGTTCGATGGTGTTTTAATATGTTTTATTTGATTTTATATTAACAAGTATGTTATTTTGGTTTTGTTATTGTATTAAAAGTTTTTTAATACATACACTTATTTAAGTCAACATTCACATTTTTTTTCGAAGCATTATTTCGACTACTTATCGTGTACACAGATACAAAAAAAATAAAAAAAATAATTAAACACACATCATTGTAAAATCAATACATTCATCGTTCCACTCAGAATCTAAAAAAACTAAAAAAATTGAAAATTGAAAATGTCCGTAAATAGTTCAAAAACAGTTAAAATATTTTCAAAATTATATGGTGTATAGGAAATGCTAATTTAAACATTCAGTGAAATTTCCATGTATCTACAGTTATTCGTTTTTGAATTACAACAAAATAAGGAAATCGCTGCATGAAAAATCGAGTGAATATAAAATGTTGTAAAAATTTGAATTTCTAACGCTCATAAAAATTTAATTTGACTTCCTTATAGACATTTTTTTTTTTGATAAAGCTAGATAATCTTATAAGGAATCTTGTATTACATTTTCAAATATTAGATTTAAAAGAAAAATTTTTACGAATTCTTAACTAAAAATAATTTGCTAATTTTAGTGATTTTTCCATATTTTGTCAATTTTTGAACTTTAAATGCTTATAAAAAAAAATTGTGACTAAGGATTTTTAATATTTTTCATCTGCCTTTGAAACAATATATTAGGAGCCTTCTATTAAATTTTCAAGGTTTCGCAACCAACAAATACAATTTTAGTCATATTTTTACAAGTTAAAGAAAAAAAAAGGTGGGCAAGTGGGTGTCACTCTGCTGTACAGTAGGTTACAAGTGGGTCACCCACTTGCCCACCTTTTTTTTGGATGATATTATATATGAATTCAACGATAAATTATCATTGTATAAGAAAAACGATTCTGAGCGGAGACGGTATGTCAGTCTAGGTATAAGACATATTATATACATATCTATGGTACTAAACCAAAATTTGACCTATAATAGGTACCTATAATAAATTCCAAATTAATCATATCACAATATCCATTAGGTACTTATAAAGTTATAACGCGTTATACATCAACAAAACCGTGATACTATCATAGATATATAATAGTACACTTTAGAAGTTTCAAGTACTCAGGAATAGCATCATTCAATCACAACAAAATAACTAAAATAGTTATTCTAGGTTTTTTAATAAGTAATTTCGTCCAAATTTGAATTTAAAATGTCTGTAAAAAATAACTGTATTCATATATTTTTTAGATTTTTTGGTTACAGTATGAACTATTTATGGGAACCTTTGTTTTAAATTTGCAATCCTTAGCTATACAAACTGAACATTTTATAATTTATTAATTACAATGATTGATAATTTTCGAGATTTTGATAAATTTTGTCAAAATTCGATCTTTAAATGCTTATAAAAAAAAACTGTGCCTATGTATTTTTAATATTTTTCAACTGATATTGTAACAATATATCAGGAGCCTTGTATTAAATTTTTACACTCTTTGACCCAACAGAGAAAACTTTATTGATATTTATAGAAAAAAAAACTAAAAAAAATTGAAAGCGGTAAATGTCCGTAAATAGCTCAAAAAGAGTCAAAATATTTTCAAAA
The DNA here is from genome assembly GCA_949089665.1 of Macrosiphum euphorbiae. Classification (NCBI taxonomy): domain Eukaryota; kingdom Metazoa; phylum Arthropoda; class Insecta; order Hemiptera; family Aphididae; genus Macrosiphum; species Macrosiphum euphorbiae. The sequence goes on along the minus strand of CARXXK010000450.1, from coordinate 17,178 downwards.
TTGTATGGTGTATAGGAAATGCTAATTTAAACTTTCAGTGAAATTTTCATGTATCTACAGTTATTCGTTTATGAATAACAACAAAATAAGGAAATCGCTACATGAGAAATCGAGTGAACATCCAATGTTGTAAAAATTTGAATTTCAAACGCTCATAAAAATTTAATTTGACTGTCCGGTAGAGATTTTTTTATTGATAAAGGTAGACAAACTTATGAGTAATCTTGTATTTTATTTTCAAATCTTAGATTTCAAAAGAAAAATTTTTACGAATTCTTAACTCAAAATAATTTGCTAATTTTCGTGATTTTTCCATATTTTGTCAATTTTTGAACTTTAAATGCTTATAAAAAAAAACTGTGACTAACGATTTTTAATATTTTTCATTTGCCTTTGAAACAATATACTAGGAGCCTTCTATTAAATTTTCAAGTTTTTTCAACCAACAAATAAAATTTTATTGATATTTCTAAAAAAAAAACTAAAAAAAAATGAAAAATGAAAATGTCCCTAAACAGTTCAAAATAAATCAAAATATTTTGAAAATGTTATCGTGTATAGAAAATGCAAATATAAACAACCAGTAAAAATTTCGTGTATATACGTTCATTTCTTTTAGAGTTACACACTTACACCTAAAACTAAAATCGATTTAAAAAAATCCGATTTTGCGTAAAAATTCCAGTTTTTCCTTAATTTTTATGTTGTTTTTCCGGCTCTTGTGAAAACTACTGGGAAATTTTTACTTTTGACCCCCCCCCCATAGTACCAACTAGATTCACTTTCCTATCAGAAAAGCTACTGTTGAAGAAAATCCAAGCACTTTTACTGTCCTAAAACGTGATGACAGACAAAAAAAATAAATAAAATAAAATAAAAACACACATCATTGTAAAATCAATACATTCATCGTTTCACTCAGAATCTAAAATTCACTTATTACAAATTTAATCAAGTTACAAGTTACAAAAAATTTTACAAAATTATGTGTTACAGGTATATGTATAGTCATATGGTTATGCTACTTAGGACTTTGTTTTTGTTTATCATTGTTTTTAATACAGCTGGACGCCTGGACACTTAAAAGAACTACTTTTTACGCATTTCCACAGAATAAATTGTTTACAATATTTTTGTTTGGTATACATATGACCGTTTAAAGAAATTTTAAAACTGTTTTTATTAGCCTTTAATATTTGCATCGCGAAGCACAAAACGAATAATAACACGAATAATCGATCAAATATACAGACTAATAACGTAAAAATAGTGAGCACATCAATATTTTCAATTTTATAGATCAACAAACGTTCGTACAGGCTCTTAAAATAGATAGATAAGTAAGGTGTAGCCGTGTAGGTACACTATCCACTACCCATACCTTTTAGATAAAGTGAAAATATTATTTATATTACGTTTATTTCGTAAATTACCCAGGTAATAGGTATACTAATATATTTTATAAATATATATAATATATATCAACTACTCGTTTTTGAAACTTACTCATAATACCTATACCACGTAATCAGTGGCGTCCGCAGGATTTTTCAATGGAGGGGAGGGGGGCTTGAAAATTAGTTACAAATTTATTTTTATTTTGTCCAGTCTAATAATTTCAAACGTTTATTTGAGGTATTTTAAAATGTTTGTGACTTTTCAACTTTTCTGGTAGAAAATATGCTCTTATCATAAGCTTCGATGCCCTGCAGTGTATGTTTTTGGAAGCAAATTGGATCTAGTTGGTACTTTTAGGAGGTCGAAATTTAATCTGCTCAGTGCTTTTAAAAGTACCTAATTGGAGAAAAAAAAACGAAAACTTATTTAAATTGTTTGGTAACAGTAGCTTGGTTACAGTGACGTATTTATGGGGGGATATGGGGGATAGATCCCCTCCCTTACCCATTTTTTTCCATGTATAAAGTACAAACTGCTGTAGTACTGTTGTTATTTATAATTTTGTTATCCTGTGGGCATGTGAGTGACATTACACAACATTTATTATTATTATATACCTTACATGGAGTAACTAACAAAAAGTTGCAACAGCACTAAACAAATTTTGATATCCCCCTCCTCAAGAAAATCCTATATACGCCCCTGCTGGTTATACCATCCTCACTTGGATTGTATTTGATGGATTAAAATTTTTTTTTTTATAAATGTCAATAAAAAATTATTTATCCGGTCGAAAAGCTTAAAAATGTAATACGTAAGTTTTTTTATTATAGCTAAAATATTAACGATACATATGCATTTAAAGTTCAAAACAATTTAACCACAGTTAATTTTTAGTTCAAAACTTATAAAATATAAAATATGTACAACTAAGGCTAGACAATTTAATACAAGGTCTTTCGTACAAGTAGTTCATTCTTTTACCGAAAAATTACAGATAATTTATGAAAATTGGTATGCAAATACAATGTTTTTTCAAAAATGAATTCATTCTGGTAAGTCATATATGAAATTTACGTCTTGCTTACTATAGTTGACAGTTTAAATTTGATTAATATTTTTTTTTTAAAGTAATAATAATACGGGCAATGGGGGGGGGCTTCAGCCCGTTAGCCCCCCCCCCCCCTGCGGACGCCACTGCGTGTAATATATTGTTGTCAAATATAGTGCGTTTATTTTACAAATAAAATTAATAATTACATACAATCATGTTTTTCGTATGATTTTATTAACTTTGATTTTAATTTTTTCCGGCATTCGTTTCAACATGGAATTATTGTACATTACCTACCTAGTGACTAACAAAGATTAAAGATTACATTTAAAAATTTAATTAAGATCTGCTGAAATTGATACCTACTTGCAAGACGGGAGAATACATGCTGATAAATCATTAATTAAATATGTATTAAATTATTAATAGCTACTTATTACTTTTACAATCTACATCCAATCATACTTCCAAGTTGTGATCACAGTCTTATTGTGTCAACTTTGAATCATATACTATGAATGGGTCCACATCCCGATAATTTTGAGCACATATTAATGACAAGTCTCTGACTCTGATAGATGTGAGAAGAGAAATGTCTCATATTTATCGATGCGAATTGGTATGTATCAATAAAAACGTCAGAGACTCGTTGATCGCTTAAATGTGCTTCAAATTGTTTACACGAGTTAGTGTCACAGGGCTGTATCAAGGGACAATTTATGGGGAAGCAAACATAAATATGACGCCCCTAATTCAGTATACGCCTTTTTTACAACTAAATAACCAAAAAAAAAAAATGTATCGCTACGCTCTAACAAACATTATACAATATACTTACAAAAATAATAAACAATAAAATAAATAAACAATTTTTTCAGTTAACGGACATTAATTATACGGATGACTTGTATTCGTAAAATACTACAATCGTCATTAGTCTATTGAATATTAAATATATTGTTACTATAGTTATATATAATATGGTGACCAGACGTACTTATTTTATAAGGACAGTACGTACTGTTTTTTGGTAACATATCCTACTGTCCTAGAAACACAATATTCATTATTCACTTACGATCGTCATTTAAAAGATACAATTCAACAATATATTAAGAAATTCATTTTCTTTTAGCGCTATAAGAATTTAATCCATTTATTTTGTTCCGTTTCAGTAATTATATTTGATGAAATATTTACGAGTGAAGGTAATATAATAAGAAAATCCTTACTAAATAATACAAGTGTTTTAAATGTTCATTCATATGACGATCATTCTTATAGAGCTAAAAGAAAATGAATTTCTTAATATATTGTTGAATTGTATCTTTTAAATGACGATCGTAAGTGAATAATGAATATTGTGTTTTTTTTTCGAATTGTGTATTATTAAATGTATTAACTATTAATGTATTTAACTATTTTAATTATAATTTATAATGTAAAAATATTATGTTAGTTGGATAGTTAGGTACCTATGGCTATGTTATTATAATAACATTATTTTTATAACAATATTTGTGTACTGTAATAATAATAATATCATTACATAATAATTGCTATCTGGGTATTAGTTCGAATTTTGAAAATATTTATCAAATTTAAAATTGTATTATATAATTTACCTTTTATAGCTAAAGATTGAAAATTTGAAATAATGTTCCACGTAAATAGGTTGTACATTTATACTGTATTCTCAATGAATTGTGTATTTTTAAATTTTAAATTACGATATTGTGTTTTTTTAATAACTTATTAACTATTAATGTATTTAACTATTTTAATTATAATTAATATAGGTAATAAAATATAATAATATTATAATTTATAATGAAAATGATGTTATCGGTTTATCAATGTTATCACATTTTGATAACTGCAAAAAAGGGGCTAAATGTAGGCAATATTATATACGCCATACGGACGCAAAAAATTTTTTCTTGCGAAGATCCATTCGTTGCGGCAGGACGTAACAACCGGCGTCGCCGTTCGGTGGAGCGTCAGTAGGTCACGCGTCGCGCTGATGTGGGACAAGAGTCTCCGCAAACACACCCACGGGCATGACAAATTAAGATAATCAATTATAAACTAGGTATCATATTTGTGTCTATGATTTCGACTACAAATAGTTACGAGTTTACGACTTACGACTAACACACATCAATATAACATAGGTACTTATAATATTATATAGGTACCTACTACCCATATCTACGAAACTTCTAGACGAAATGGTAAAGTGAAACTTTTAAGAGAGTACGCAATCCTGCATTCAAATTTACGTCGGATACTGCGACTATACCGTCTATACTTGTAGGTAAATACACCCACAGCTGCTATATTATGCCTAACACAATAATATTATTGTTAATAGTATTATATTATTTCGTATAGTACCTATACATAATATATCATGATAATGATAAACTATTCACTGCAGAGTGCAGAGTAATGACACACTTGTTGAATATAGTCGTGCCCGGTTATGCGTAGTATAATATTATGTTGCACAATATAATAATGTTGTGTAAAATATAATAATATAATATGTAGTATATATGTAAAAAATGTACAAAACTGAGTGACAAAAATGTATTTTTGTAAAGTTTTCCAGTTTCTGAAGGGTTGAATCTAATTATTAGTTTTGCATTTATATAACCACAATGTTCATTGCCTTAAATTCATAAACAAGCGTACCTATATCACGGAAAAAATATTTGTTTGCAATAACCATAAAAATGGTTACTGTAATCATTAATTATTGTAGCTATACAGACAACATTTTAGCATAGTTGGGAGCATGACAATTTGTCATGCCCACGGGTATCTCAATATTACCAAAGTCTTTAATAGTTTGATTAATGATAATAACTTTAATGATTACAATTAATTATAATTGTTGGGATTTTGTACTTGTTAATTGTTTCAATATTAATTTTGAGATGAGTGCGCCTCTCAGAAAGTGTCATTTTAACATTGTAAAAATTCTAGCGTCTCAAGTATCTTAAAACCGTGGCCGTGCCTAACACGGTACTCGTCTCCAATTTGAGACGATTAGTGATTTACAAAAAGAATTTCCGTTTTTGAAGCCAACTTCAGTTTCCATTTCCATTGTTTACTGTGAAATATGTAAAAGTGAAGTTGATATTTCAAATAGTGGTCGCGGTAGCATTAAAAATCATTTAGCAAAAAAGAAACACACATTAGCTCTAAATGCTGTTTCATCGAGTGGGAAGGTAACTAAATTCTTTAGAGATAACACTTTAAGCTCAGAAAATGTACTAATTGCGGCAAAGGAAGGAACTTTTGCCTACCATACTATCAATCACATGCAAAGCTTCAGGTCTTTAGATTGTTAATATTTGATCATAATATGATATTATAAATAATAATCGCTAACAGTGCTGGCGTCGGCTGCACGGTGTCCGGTAGTCATAAACAATTTTTTCAGTTAACGGACATTTATACGGATGACTTGTATTCGTAAAATACTACAATCATCATTAGTTTATTGAATATTAAATATATTGTTACTATAGTTCTATAGTTGATAGTTGGCAGTTTATCACTTTGGAGCCGATTATTGTAAGTACCTACCTAATATACATTTAAGTTTTAAATTAAGTACCTATCTACCTACCTACCTATCATTTTATAGGTAGATGTTTCATACGGCCAACATGTTTTAAGTTTTTAAATATAACACTATGCTATAGGTACCTAAGTAATAGTTTATCACTTTTTATTCTTATACTAGGTACTAATTATATTAGGTACATTTACTTGAAATCAATTAAGTAATTAACTGAACAAGATATTTAATTAAATTAAATAGTTAAATTTACCTAACTCCTACCATGGTACCTATACCTAGTCAGTAGTCTTTTAAAATGCTTATGTCAAGTCGTCTCTACTCTCTTTTATATTAGGTGTGTCAAAACTCCTTAGTTTGAGCATAATACCTATGTTACATTGTTACAGCATTCAAACTATGGTGCATGTTTTATTTTGAGAATATGTAGTAGGTACCTACCAGCTATACCTACCTATTTTATATAAGAAAATAACATGTCATATATTACTAAATAAATTAGTATATTATACTAGGTAAGAGTAAAATGGTACTATGTATGGTAGTATACTAAACAAAATATATAGGTGGTAATTCATATACAATCAATAACATTAGGTTATGTTGGTCAATCATTTATTATTTACCTATTATTTATAATACTAGTTACTATAAAATACTTATATTTAAATATATTTCTTTATAATTGTTTAATATATTATTATATTAGGCAGGTATATTGTTGTTATTTACGGCATCACGCTAATTTTATAATTGCTTATAAAAGGTCCTAGATAGCTAGTACATTTGTTACTGTACTTAAATAATACTGTTTGTATTGATTAAAATTAATTGCTACTTAAATAAATAATTATTTAATACAAAGTTATGATTTTTTTTCTCTTATTTTGATAAACAAATGGCATACCTACTGAATAAATTCGAGCTAATATATAGGTATACAACAGATCTCAGTTGATTCGTTTCTGTTTTTTTTTAAAAAATCTAAGTATATATACGTATAGTGTATACATATATATAATATAACTATGTATATCTGCATTAATAAATATAATTATTTTTTTTTTTAGAAATTTACAGTTCTTTTAAATTTTTAAAAATTCAAATTATTCAATAAAATGTCCAGTGACCGTTCTAAGAGAAGGAAAATTAAGAAAGAACTTGACCTTATTAGTAATATTTATTCAAAAAATTAACCAGTCATAAGTATTGTAACCATCAGCGAAAAAGAAATTACTAAATCTATTGGTCACCATTCACCAATACCAACAAACTCAGTGTCGCCAAACTCAAATTTGAGTAGTCTGGCAGGTCAATAGTGAACCCGTACGTACCACCTACCTACCTATTTTATAAAGAAACTGGTGGAGGGCTTTGCCCCCCCCCCCAATAATACTATACAAAACAATTACAGAATAATATAAACTATGATACACTTTACTCTTACTATATAGCAAACTAAGAGATGGGTTCCTTGATTTTTTTTATTATTGATGTTAATTTATATAATTTTAAAACCAAATACTATATTATACATTAAGATAATACAATTTTGTTACCATGGGATTATTATTTTTATTTATGTACTTTAAATTTAAAATAACTTAGTCAATATTTTTTGTAGATACAGACAGAAACCAATTTTGTTTTATAATTACCTAATATTATAATAAAAATATCCTGTTACATTTCAAATAAAAATACAATAACATTAAAAAATAATAATATATTATTTAAAACTATCTTAATATATGTTAGGTCAAAGCTTTTGTTAAAACAGAAGACCTCATGGCAAAGTTGTCAATAATTTTGTCAGTATCAGTTTTTATATTAGATTCGCAGGAAATGATCATTAAATCTTCTAGTCGATCTTGGATCATGGTAGAACGAAGTCTTGTCTTTATTAATTTAAGTTTTGAAAAAGTTCTTTCTGGCGATGCACTGGAAATTGGTAATGTAACACCAATTTTAAGAACACTAAATAAATATTTTGGAAAAATGTTTAGTAACCCTTTTTTTTAATAAATATTTGATATGTTTTCAAAATACTTTGAGAATCATCAATAGATTCATTTTGAACAACAGAGTTATTTGAACTACTTGAATCTGACTCGTCTGATAATGCATTTAAAACTACAGAATATACATTTTTATCTAAAGATTTCAAATTAATATTTGATTTTATAAGTTGTTCATATTCTCGCACAATATCTTCTTTGTTAAGTATTTTGTTATAAATATTACAGATAGATGAAAATGCATCAACAGGTATATTTTTGTTTTTCATATTGCTAGAAATTACTTTAGTTGTTAATAAAAATAGATCCTTTGCTATCATAATCGAGTCATTATTAAACCTTTTATGAAGTTCTGATGATACTTTATTAATAATTACAAAATAAATGTTTACTTTATAAGCCATCACTGGATCATTTATTTGTTCATCATTAGGCAATTCACCAGGTTGGCGTGGAACTCGTCTATGTCTTCTTGTTGGTAAGGTCAAATTCAAAATTATTGTCTTTGGAAAATTTTCTTACTGATTCATATATATTGAAAAACATTTCATTAGATCTCAAACATTTAATATTTTTCCTGTTTTCTTTATTAGTTCAATAGCCATATGTATATCAATATTATGAGCTTGTAAAGCTCTACTAACAGGTTCAATAAGATCAAATACTCTTTTAATAATATGTGCTGTCAATGCAAAATTAAAAGACTGCAAAAATCAAAGTAGCCCTGTACATTCCGCACCTGTTTTAAAGTCAACCTGTCCTTCAAAACTTTTTATGTCTTCTAAAGTTTCTAAAATGGAATCCAGTGTTTCAAGCACAGTAGTCAAAGCATAAGCTTGAGACATCCATCTAGTGGTTTCAACTTTTTTTAATGCCTTTATACGTGCATTTGGATATAATTTTTTTTGTTTTTCACGATACAAAGAAATTCGCTTCTTACTACAACTGATGAAAGTAAATAGTTTCTCCATATTTCCAAATAAATCGACAGCTTTAGCGCATGAACCAACTGTAGAAGTTATTATTAAATCAAGTCTATGGGCATGACACCAAATAAATACTTGAGGATTTACCTCTTTGATTTTTGTCTGTAGCCCGTTATATTTACCTTGCATACTGGCTGCTCCATCATAAGACTGTCAAACTAAGAAAGTTTTCCAGTCCAAATGATTTTACTCCATAACATTTATAAACAAATCAAAAAGAGCTTGCCCAGTAGTGAATATTGATTCTTTGATGGAAATAAGTCTTTCAAATACTTTTTCTTCTTTTGTATACCGAATCACAAATGAAACTTGTTCTCTTTTCGATACATCAAAAGTAGAATCTATACTTATGCCGAAGAATTTAGAATTTTGGATCTCAAATTTAATAATAACTAATATTTCTTGTGCTAGAGCATTTATAAGTAAATTTTGACGTTGCCAAGATATAAATGAAATTTCTTTTCTGCCGCTTATTTGAAGATTTTAAATATGAATTGAGAGAGCTGGAGAATACTTTGCCATAAGCTCGACCAAATCATTGAAATTGCCTTTATTAATATTCGACCATTGTTCCCGATGACCTCGAAAAGCCAATGAGTGGTGTCCCAGATATTTAGTAATTTCTATCAACTGTCCTACTATTTCACGATTGAGTGCTACTTGCTTCTTTTTTTCTTCAACTATTGATGGTATTAATGGTAACGGCAATTCCCTCATTTTTACTTTAAGTGAAGCTTCTACATGTGCATCAGTAGTCTCATGACCCATTAAGGATATAGACCCATTTTGGAATTTACAAAATCCATCTGATATACCCATGCTTTCTTACTTTTTTTTCCAAATAACATACAATGTAAGCAAAATACTCGGTTTATATCAGGAGAATAAGTTAACCAATCTCTATGCATCATTGTTCCATCTGGTAACTTTCTATAATACCAAGCTTCATGAAGCATCTGTTGCCAACTTTGGGAAATTGAGAATTTGGTAAATCTTTAGCTTTTGGTTGACATGGGCCCAATTTTAAAATTATATTTATCATCTCTGGAGCTATTTTTGAACAACTTTTTGGGTCGTTTTTCCATTTAAATGAATTTGATAATGGTTCTAATTCATCAGTATATGTATCAAGCTATAAACAAACAAACATATAACTATATAAGTAAGTATTATAAAAAAAGCAAAGTATTAAACAAATCTTAATATAACATTAAAATATTATATACTTGATATTCATTTAAAATAGTTGATACTGAATCATCAATGTTATTAATGATAGAAATATTCTCTAGAAATTCAAATCCATTATGACTGTTTTCAATGTTTTCATATCTTGTTTATAAATTGATTTCTTGATTCTAAAAATACATAATGTAATAACTAATACTTATATTTATATGACATTTTAAAGAAGATTTAAACTTATAAATTAGTATATTTATTTATTTATTCGCAATTTACTTTTATTGATGGTAAATCAGTAGTAACTTCAGAAGTGGCCAGTAACTTTTCTGATACATCCCCATTGTTTGCGCCAAGCAATTAGCTTATCGCAGGCACGGCACTGCGCGACGGCGATCTTTCCCTGCGTATCCAAACACCACTCCGTCCATAATTTATTGTATTATTATTATTCAAAATTACTATGTTTATTTATTATCTTTGTTATTATTTTTCGTGTGAATAATTATTGGTCATCTGTTACGGGTTGCTACAACTACCTCGAGAATCATCTGCAACGATTTAATAACACTTCGAATTTATTACTTCGAACCACGATTATAAAGAACAGGTTATCCGTCGGTATAAGATTTGTATGGCACAACCGCGGTCAGAAATTGTTACGGTGATATAGTTCGGCTATTTACCACTAGGTAGGCGCTGCTAGTTAACCGGGCTCTAAACGAATTGTTCATTGTCGTCATAAATATAAATCATCTATTGTGATTTGTGAAGACGAATCGTATAATATATTATTAATATTTAATATTATTGTCATAGTGGGGTCATACGTCAATATAGTATTATTTTATTATAAATAAATGTACCTATTTACTTTGTACTACACAGAATAACGTTATACTTTTAAATACTAAAAAACACAATGATATACATAATACATACACTAATTTCTAACTCCTGGTTCCTAATGTATTATGTAAGTGACCACATAATAACTGATTATTGAGATATAGTTTTTGTCGTCACCGAATAATCATTATTTATTTGTGAAAATTATGATCTAGCCCCCCCCTCCCCACAATTAAGTCTTTAGAACTGGCCCCTATTGTAGTGAATTTAGGTATATTTTTCCATTTAAAAATTATGAAGAACATTTTATTAAATTACTAGGCAATAGGCATTTTTCAAACATTGCAAAACCACTAAAAAAAAAATAAACAAAAATATTAAATAATTTAAAATTTATCAAAATATTTTTAAAACACCATCGCACATCTCTTAAAAATTATATTATAATTAATAATAATAATTCAATCAGGTTGATGAAAAATAATTTAATATTATCAAAGTTTGTATACATTGTTAGTAGGGCCGAAATAAAAAAAGAGAGGTCAAAAAATACAGTAGGCTACACCCAAAATGCAGGTCTATAAATTGCCTATGAATAAACTGCTAATATTAAAACAAAAGGTTTGTCAATTAATTAATTAAAAAATTAGTTTTAACATGGTTTGTATAGGAAAATGTTAATATGTAACACGGATGACTTGCAGCGCTCGGCGGTTTTAAGAACTACACCGCCGTAACAAAATCTGACCGAAAATATTCCTTCCGACGCATAACCTGTTCTTTATAATCGTGCTTCGAACATATAATGTCACGACTACGACTACTCCGATATACTATTACACCGAAATTCTATATAAATTATTATTACTTGTTAAAAATTGTTACGATGTGAACTACTCCGAAAATATTGCTCTGACGTGAGATTACTCCGAATCTCAAAATTATGTATAATGTATAAAAGTACATAATATTTACGTACAAGTATATTTTAATATCTTAATATCCATAAATTATAGTAAAACTACTATTGTCTATTAGTGGAATATTAGCATGTAAACAGAGTTTTTTTAGTATCCAGACTACTTCATTACTTCCATAGTATATTATGTACGCTAAATATTAATACCCTTTACCCCAATACCCAATCAGTCCAGTGGTTAAATTGGGGGTACGTAGGGGGACGGAGTCCCCCTTCTTATTTACGGTAATATTGTGGGTCCCTTTTAACTTAAGTCTCCAAAGTCCGGGGGACGCTACTAAATTATTTGTTTTTTAATGAAATGTTTAAAATTAAAATGTAAACATATATCTTTTTTAACATTTCAGGCAATGAATTTCAATTTATTTTTTAGCATTTAGCATTTTTAGCAGTCATTATATGTTCATTAATTTGATTTTACATACTATTAGCAAACTTTTTATGAACAAATTACAAAGGTGTGTGAAAAAAACAAAATATACCTAGTGGGTAGTGGGTTTCTTAAAAAAGTTTGGTTAGATATAGACTTTGGCAGAACTCGGGAACGCTCCTCAATTTTTGGTGACTTAAGTATCCCCTCAACATTTTTCCCACTTTAACAACTGCCAATCACACACCCACCCACACAGAATTTGAACCCCTTCACCACGCCACTGATGCCAGTGTACACTGTGCCACTGTGCAATGAGAAACATTATTTTATTCAGTGCACAAGAAAATAATAATTACCTAATATAATATAATATTACCTAATATTATAGTAGTTACTTTACCTAACCATTAATCATTACTATTAAGTATTATTATTATTAGCTATGATTTGTATATTACAATATATATAATATATTGTACAATTTCACGCTTACGTTTTAAATCTTTAACATTAGGTAGGTATAACATTATATAATTTACTCAACTAAATGTCTTGTTAGGTATTATTAATTGTTATTATTATTACATACATAGGTAATTTCGTTTTCTGATATTTTTGTAATAGCTAGTTTACAAAAATATTTTAATTCTAATAAGTCGTAATTTTAAATTAGTACCTAATTTTTAAAATGCACTGTTATTTAAAATACATATTGTACAAAATAAATAATAATGTGTTCAACAACATTGTCTTCTATGGTTCTTAATGGAACTGCAGGACACATTTTCTTCATAGGTACTTCTTAGACCTGCAGGAAGCGGTGGTAAACTACACAATATACCTACCTACTTCGAAACGTCCGATTTTAATTTTTAATGTATAGTGTATACAATATACATACATTCTTTGACAAAATATCTGGGTTATTTAGTTCAATTTTAAATTTTAAATCAAATAAAAAAATAATTAAATATTATTCTTAAAATTCTGTGAAATAATTGCATTGCGTATTTACGCTTATATTTATTATGGGCACATTTTTAGATTTTAAACAGAAAATATGATTCCTAAAATTCTTAGTTAAGAAAAGTATGTATTCAACCATTTTTTCGAGACTACAATCGAACTTCTGGATGCACGTATAATTTACAGCTCATGTTGTTTGTATAGTTATACAAACAAAAATATTAAAATATGTTTAATTTTCAGCAAAGCATTGACATGTGCGTGTACTTGCGAGAGTTGTATTCGTCGGTGGCAGTCAGCCATAGGCGCAAATAGCGTTTGAGATTTGGGGGGGCTGAAGCCCTAGGTACTGAATGAAGCATTTATACAAGTATTTAACACCTAAAATTTTTTTTAGTACAACATAGGTATATCTTATACTGCTTACTTAATTACAATATTGACTGAAAATAAAACTTACTAAATATTTTTTTCAAATGTGCTATTTCATCTACTTATAATAGTTGTCAAAATTATATTTATAATTATACATTATACACCACATAACTTTTAGGAAAACAATAGGAATTATTAATACTGTATGTGTGGCTTTAGAGCAACAAGTAACAACAAACTAATATAATTATAGAACAAATTTTTATTTAAAAAAATGTGCCCAATACATTTTTAGAGCTGTATTCGTCGGTTGGATTTAGCAAATGTGTTTAATATTATTTCAGTATCTACTATAATATCTTTTTCGATATTCAATATTTCTAAATTAGTAAATCAGCCCTGAGTCATGTTAGCTCTGACATATGTGTTGATCCTTCTCATAGTTGAAAAGGACCTTTCACAAGTGGCCGAGCTCACTGGTAATGTTATTGCCACTTGCATAATTTTAAATAAATTAGGAAATACTTCTTCATTTAGATGTTTTTTGATATTTTCAAAATTGACTTCTTTCATCATGTTTTTCATTACATTAATTTCACATTTTAAGTTTGAAGAATTGATATCAAAAGTATCCTGTACGGCTGTACACAAATATACAAACAAAAACAAAGTAGTTTAAAAAAAAAACCATGTGTGTTACCAGTACGAGCGCGGGAAGTTAAACTTCTTTTGAATGGTACACGTGAGTGAGTGAAAAAGAAAGAAAAAAATATTAATTAATTTTAAAAATGAGAAGAAGTATCCAGAATTATTTATTATTGATAGTTTTATTATTTTTTTTATATTTTTATTCGACAGATCGATGGATAATTGTTTGTAGTATTGTTTTTATCCAGAAAATAGATTTGTGAGTGAATACTAATAATAATAATAAAATAAATAATAATCGATCATTAATTATTCATATTAATTAGTATGGCCCGATTATAATATATAATACTAGCTGATCCCGTGCACTTCGTCGCCCTTTAAATATATCAACTCAATATAAGTTATGGACTCAAACTTTGTTCAATTCGTTATTCAATATTCGGTGTATGGTGTTCAAAATTTATCTTATCTTTTCCGTTGCCCGGAATAAAAATTCTGAATCGCAGCAGTACATTATCAGGTGCTGTTTGTACGGAAGTGTATGATTTAACTCTAAATTATCAAAGTTATACCAAGTTTATTTTTATATAATACGGTGGATTAATATAACAAATTTGGTTGCTCGTAAAAAATCACAACTCTTAAAAAAATTATGATTGTTGAACTCCTTTTGGGTGTAACTTGCTGGGGTAAGTGCAACTCAGCCACCCTGGTAGGCAATGTTCAATAATTTGATTTGATGCAAGCTTGTACCTGATCTGCCCGAATAACCAATGGAAACCAATAAATAAATGCTAATTTCTAATGTAGACTGTAACCAATGGCAACTATTAATAAATAAAAATAAAATTTCCAATTTCCATCTTGAATCTCAATGTCCCTGTTTGAGCACCTATTTAAAATGCGAATTTCGAAAAATCCTTTCTTAGCGCACGTCTACATCATAATAGCTATCTGTATGCCAAATTTCAGCCAGATCCGTCCAATGGTTTGAGCTGTGCGTTGATAGCAGTCAATCAGCTTACTGTTTTATATATACAGATATATATATATTATAATCTATATATATAAAAATGAATGTATGTCAGTGTGTGTGTCTGTGTGTCCATGTTACCATGGTTACCAAGGTTGCCATGGTTACTAAGGTTACTAAGATTTCATATCAATCTATACATATAAAAATGAATGTATGTCAGTGTGTGTGTGTGTGTGTGTGTGTGTGTGTCCATATTACCATGGCAACCATATCTGTATATAAAAAACAGTAAGCTGATTGACTGCTATCAACGCACAGCTCAAACCATTGGACGGATCTGGCTGAAATTTGGCATACAGATAGCTATTATAATATAGACGTGCGCTAAGAAAGGATTTGCCAAAATTCGCATTTTAAATAGGTGCTGAAACAGGGACATTGAGATTCATGATAGAAATTGGAAATTTTATTTTTATTTATTTATAGTTGCCATTGGTTACAGTCTACATTAGAAATTAGCATTTATTTATTGGTTGCCATTGGTTATTCGGGCAGATCAGGTACAAGCTTGCATCAAATCGAATTATTGAACAATGCTTACCAGTTTGGCAGAGTTGCACTTACCGCAAAAGCAGTTCAACAATCATAATTTTTTTAAGAGTTGCGATTTTTTACGAGCAATCAAATTTATTATATTAATCCACAGTATTACATCAAAATAAACTTGGTATAACTTTGATACTTTAGAGTTAAATCATACACTTCCGTACAAACAGCACGGGGTCAGCGATCTACCGCAGGTAGATTGCCTACCTGATAATGTACTGCTGCGATTCAGAATTTTTATTCAGGGCAACGGGAAAGATAAGATAAATTTTGAACACCATACACCGAATATTGAATAATGAATTGAACAAAGTTTGAGTAGGTAGTATTGAGTTGATCCATTTAACGGGCGACGAAGTGCACGGGATCAGCTAGATAATAATAAAAAAATATATAATAATATATAATAAAACAACATTACCATGACAATATTTATTTATTTACGGACATGTACGCTTTCGCGTTCGTACGGCCGCCCGTTCGTACGCGCTGCCCGTTCGCTTTTTTTTTCCTCACTACCGTGCGTAAAGAAGTATAACTTCAAAAGTATTTGTCAAATAGAATTCATAATTTATAAATATTGCTCAAATACAAGTTACAACGTACTTTAGACTCCCTTTAACAATAGACTCCGTAATAAGAATGCTTATTATTCTTAGTTCTTGGTAGGTATTATGGTTTATGGCTACAAGTCTACAATAATAATAAAAATTAAAAATAATACCATGACAAATAAAATTTGTTCATTTACGAATTAGGTACATAATCTTAAAAATACAAACACGAATTTTGCATCATAAACTATAATAATACTAAAAAGGCTTAAAAAAAATCAGAAAATGTTTGGGAGGGCTATTGAAGTGTTCGGGGGGGCTTAGCCCCTAAAGCCCCCCCCATATTTGCGCCTATGCAGTCAGCAGATAACAGATTACACACACAGACACAATAATGTTAATTTAGTACCTACCTATATACACAGTCACACATTATTGAAATTTGAAACATCCCAAATGTATATGTCATAAGAATTGCCTATATATTTTACTCATTAAAACTAAGCATATTACATTATGCTCCACCCAGTCTCTAGCCCCTCTGAACTAGGTACTTTACAACAAATATCTATCGATAGGAGTTAAAACTTTTTTTTAATTTCACATTTTCAATTTAATG